>OZ020181.1:20088950-20236579 GCA_963971135.1 Stenus bimaculatus
CATCCAAGTTTCAGACAATGTCAAATAATATTGTCAAAAAATGGTTGAGGATGGAGAACTAACGACAGTACAAGGCAAACACCTCACCACACATAATTCTAACTACCCTAAAATATACGGTCTACCAAAGATCCATAAGAACAACATACCTCTAAGACCAGTAGTAGCCTGCATTCAGACACCCTCAACCAATTTAGCAAAACTTGTACATGACTCATTATCACAATACTCATCATTTTTTGAATATAAAATTAAGAACTCTCGTGAATTAGTTGATCATCTAGATAATTTCATAGTGCCAGACGATCACGTACTGGTATCGTTTGATGTCACTTCTCTCTTCACCAATATCCCTAAGGATCTCGTTATGGACATCATTGATTTAGATTGGCAAACCATATCTAGTTATACAAACATTAACAAAGCCAACTTTATGCACATTATCAAATACATATTTGATTCTAGTTATTTTTCATATAACGGTACTTTCTACCAACAAAAGGACGGCTCAGCAATGGGAAATCCGGCTTCACCAGTGCTAGCCGAACTAGTAATGAACCACATCCTAAAAGAGGCCATAAATCGAACACCCTGTGTCATTCCATTAATCAAGATATATGTCGATGACATTATTTTGATTATTCCAGAAAATGACATTAATTTTATCTTAAGCATATTCAATGATGTCCATGGTAAGATTAAATTCACATGCGAAAGGGAGAAAGATAAAAGTCTCCCTTTCCTAGATTTATTATTAACCAGAAGTGACAACAATCGTATTGATATCAACTGGCATAGAAAAGCAATTAATTCTAATAGATGTATAAATTACCACTCATTCCACCCAATAACACAAAAACTTGGAATCGTTAAGCAATTTAAAAATAGGATTCAAACTCTAAGTCAAAGTAAATTTCACTCGGAAAACTACAAAATAGCCAAAGAAATTTTAGTGAATAACAACTATCCCGTTAAACTCATAAACATAATTTTTTATAGTACGTATAGTGAACGTATGATTAAAGAAAAAGATAACTTAGTTTATAGTAGATTCATCAACGCACCTACACTTACTAATAAATTGCAAAAGATTTTTTGTAACTATAATATTAAGTTGGCGACTTATAACACCTTAACATTAAAAACCATATACACTAAACTCAAAGATAAGACTAGCAATGACAGAATATCAAACGTCATATATAAAATACCATGTAAAGACTGCGACCAGTGCTATATCGGCCAGACAAAACAATATTTAAAAAAACGTGTACAACAACATAAGTCAAGTTGTAATAATGATATGTCAGCTAGAGAAGGTGCTACAGCTTTGGTCCAACATGTAATTACCACCAAGCACGAATTTGATTTTAATAAGGTAGAAGTCTTAGACAATGAACATAATTACTATAAGAGACTAGTCAGCGAAATGCTATATATCAGCAAAAATAAATGTGTTAACTTCCGTTGTGACACAGACAAACTAAGTAAAATGTACTGTAACATTATTAATATGTAATTCATTTGACGAATAACTTTATGACGGTGATTAGAATATTTATACATGTAACGTTTTATACTTGCTTGTGATGAGCGTTCATCTATTGAAATGACACACTGTATATTTCATATGCGCTTTGTAATGTATAATTCTCGCCATTGTACACTCTATGGTTACCACCAATCTCTGTTCATATGCGATCTATGATCGATAAATCTTTGTCAATCATCAAGGAAGTGATTAATGATAAAATTAATTATAAAAGATCACTGTTGTTATATAAGTTTAATGAATGCGAATTTCATAATTGACAAATTGTTGTTAAATCGACTTATTGGTAAGTTGTGTTTCTTAGAATTCTTCAAGTTAATTTGAGGTTACCCACGCGGTCATAAAGAAAAAAGTTTCACTAGTTTTAAGATAGTTTTTTAACCAATTTCACTGTAATTAAAGATTGACAATATATGTGTTTTATTTTAATAATAATATTTTTGTGTTAAATGTACTTTCATTATTCGTTTTTAATTTTGTAGCTCTGATGAAGCCTGCGTTGGCTAGGCGAAACGTTAGCTGTATGTTTTATTAAACAACAATAAAGAAAATTGTCTGCAAAAAAGCCAATTAATTTTTCCTGCTATTACCAAACCACAGACGTCACAGATAATATATTGAATATACCGTTGGCATGTCGTTCTTAGACTACATTCATACAACTTATGGTGAAGAGGTACATACAACAGTAAAGAAATTATTAAAAATTAACAAGAAAATAACATCATGGCAAAATAGATATGTATTCCTACTAGAATGTAGAAGGAATCAAGTTATCCCTAATCACATCCAGAACAACATCATGTGCATAAACACATTACTATGCTCGGACCATCCATTCCACAGGAAATTGGAAAGAATAAAGACTACCTTCACTAAGAAAATTCTAAACGCCGAAATCACCATCACATCATGGGAATTAAATAACTTCAAGAACACCTATGAGAATAACGTTAGGTATTTAAGCACTAAACTTAGATATAATGATAACTATGTTTTGAATTCAATTTTAAAAAGAGATTTTAGCTCATACTTTAAAAAGACCAAAGAAATTAACATTAAGAAATTAAATAACCTCATGTTAAGTAACAACCCTTATGTTTATAATTCACAACCCAATTGGTTGATTAATATTAGTAGTAAGAACATCCCTGAAAATGTTAAAAACATCTTAAGTTTAGGCTCTAAATTCAGCTTACCACCTACTAAGATTCCAGTCATCAATATTATTAAAGACTTGGAATATACAATTAATATGATTAGCAATATAAATGACAGTGAAAGAGATGAAGTACGCGCTAAATGTACTAACATTATAACCAACGAAATGAATCGGTTCAATAACAGAGTTACCAGTAATAAAAATAATAGATTTTATGATGATTTTAGCGCAGCCAAACAATATCTTAAGAATAATAATGACGTTATAGTAGTAAGGGCCGACAAAGGCAACAGCACTATTGTAATGGACAAAAATGTTTACAATGAAAAAATGTTAGACCTAATAAACGATGGAACGGTCTACCAGAAGCTAAAAACAGACCCTACATCCAAGTTTCAGACAATGTCAAATAATATTGTCAAAAAATTGGTTGAGGATGGAGAACTAACGACAGTACAAGGCAAACACCTCACCACACATAATTCTAACTACCCTAAAATATACGGTCTACCAAAGATCCATAAGAACAACATACCTCTAAGACCAGTAGTAGCCTGCATTCAGACACCCTCAACCAATTTAGCAAAACTTGTACATGACTCATTATCACAATACTCATCACTTTTTGAATATAAAATTAAGAACTCTCGTGAATTAGTTGATCATCTAGATAATTTCATAGTGCCAGACGATCACGTACTGGTATCGTTTGATGTCACTTCTCTCTTCACCAATATCCCTAAGGATCTCGTTATGGACATCATTGATTTAGATTGGCAAACCATATCTAGTTATACAAACATTAACAAAGCCAACTTTATGCACATTATCAAATACATATTTGATTCTAGTTATTTTTCATATAACGGTACTTTCTACCAACAAAAGGACGGCTCAGCAATGGGAAATCCGGCTTCACCAGTGCTAGCCGAACTAGTAATGAACCACATCCTAAAAGAGGCCATAAATCGAACACCCTGTGTCATTCCATTAATCAAGATATATGTCGATGACATTATTTTGATTATTCCAGAAAATGACATTAATTTTATCTTAAGCATATTCAATGATGTCCATGGTAAGATTAAATTCACATGCGAAAGGGAGAAAGATAAAAGTCTCCCTTTCCTAGATTTATTATTAACCAGAAGTGACAACAATCGTATTGATATCAACTGGCATAGAAAAGCAATTAATTCTAATAGATGTATAAATTACCACTCATTCCACCCAATAACACAAAAACTTGGAATCGTTAAGCAATTTAAAAATAGGATTCAAACTCTAAGTCAAAGTAAATTTCACTCGGAAAACTACAAAATAGCCAAAGAAATTTTAGTGAATAACAACTATCCCGTTAAACTCATAAACATAATTTTTTATAGTACGTATAGTGAACGTATGATTAAAGAAAAAGATAACTTAGTTTATAGTAGATTCATCAACGCACCTACACTTACTAATAAATTGCAAAAGATTTTTTGTAACTATAATATTAAGTTGGCGACTTATAACACCTTAACATTAAAAACCATATACACTAAACTCAAAGATAAGACTAGCAATGACAGAATATCAAACGTCATATATAAAATACCATGTAAAGACTGCGACCAGTGCTATATCGGCCAGACAAAACAATATTTAAAAAAACGTGTACAACAACATAAGTCAAGTTGTAATAATGATATGTCAGCTAGAGAAGGTGCTACAGCTTTGGTCCAACATGTAATTACCACCAAGCACGAATTTGATTTTAATAAGGTAGAAGTCTTAGACAATGAACATAATTACTATAAGAGACTAGTCAGCGAAATGCTATATATCAGCAAAAATAAATGTGTTAACTTCCGTTGTGACACAGACAAACTAAGTAAAATGTACTGTAACATTATTAATATGTAATTCATTTGACGAATAACTTTATGACGGTGATTAGAATATTTATACATGTAACGTTTTATACTTGCTTGTGATGAGCGTTCATCTATTGAAATGACACACTGTATATTTCATATGCGCTTTGTAATGTATAATTCTCGCCATTGTACACTCTATGGTTACCACCAATCTCTGTTCATATGCGATCTATGATCGATAAATCTTTGTCAATCATCAAGGAAG
This sequence comes from Stenus bimaculatus, assembly GCA_963971135.1. Taxonomy (NCBI): domain Eukaryota; kingdom Metazoa; phylum Arthropoda; class Insecta; order Coleoptera; family Staphylinidae; genus Stenus; species Stenus bimaculatus. The sequence continues at coordinate 20,093,789 of OZ020181.1, forward strand.
TGATTAATGATAAAATTAATTATAAAAGATCACTGTTGTTATATAAGTTTAATGAATGCGAATTTCATAATTGACAAATTGTTGTTAAATCGACTTATTGGTAAGTTGTGTTTCTTAGAATTCTTCAAGTTAATTTGAGGTTACCCACGCGGTCATAAAGAAAAAAGTTTCACTAGTTTTAAGATAGTTTTTTAACCAATTTCACTGTAATTAAAGATTGACAATATATGTGTTTTATTTTAATAATAATATTTTTGTGTTAAATGTACTTTCATTATTCGTTTTTAATTTTGTAGCTCTGATGAAGCCTGCGTTGGCTAGGCGAAACGTTAGCTGTATGTTTTATTAAACAACAATAAAGAAAATTGTCTGCAAAAAAGCCAATTAATTTTTCCTGCTATTACCAAACCACAGACGTCACAGATAATATATTGAATATACCGTTGGCATGTCGTTCTTAGACTACATTCATACAACTTATGGTGAAGAGGTACATACAACAGTAAAGAAATTATTAAAAATTAACAAGAAAATAACATCATGGCAAAATAGATATGTATTCCTACTAGAATGTAGAAGGAATCAAGTTATCCCTAATCACATCCAGAACAACATCATGTGCATAAACACATTACTATGCTCGGACCATCCATTCCACAGGAAATTGGAAAGAATAAAGACTACCTTCACTAAGAAAATTCTAAACGCCGAAATCACCATCACATCATGGGAATTAAATAACTTCAAGAACACCTATGAGAATAACGTTAGGTATTTAAGCACTAAACTTAGATATAATGATAACTATGTTTTGAATTCAATTTTAAAAAGAGATTTTAGCTCATACTTTAAAAAGACCAAAGAAATTAACATTAAGAAATTAAATAACCTCATGTTAAGTAACAACCCTTATGTTTATAATTCACAACCCAATTGGTTGATTAATATTAGTAGTAAGAACATCCCTGAAAATGTTAAAAACATCTTAAGTTTAGGCTCTAAATTCAGCTTACCACCTACTAAGATTCCAGTCATCAATATTATTAAAGACTTGGAATATACAATTAATATGATTAGCAATATAAATGACAGTGAAAGAGATGAAGTACGCGCTAAATGTACTAACATTATAACCAACGAAATGAATCGGTTCAATAACAGAGTTACCAGTAATAAAAATAATAGATTTTATGATGATTTTAGCGCAGCCAAACAATATCTTAAGAATAATAATGACGTTATAGTAGTAAGGGCCGACAAAGGCAACAGCACTATTGTAATGGACAAAAATGTTTACAATGAAAAAATGTTAGACCTAATAAACGATGGAACGGTCTACCAGAAGCTAAAAACAGACCCTACATCCAAGTTTCAGACAATGTCAAATAATATTGTCAAAAAATTGGTTGAGGATGGAGAACTAACGACAGTACAAGGCAAACACCTCACCACACATAATTCTAACTACCCTAAAATATACGGTCTACCAAAGATCCATAAGAACAACATACCTCTAAGACCAGTAGTAGCCTGCATTCAGACACCCTCAACCAATTTAGCAAAACTTGTACATGACTCATTATCACAATACTCATCACTTTTTGAATATAAAATTAAGAACTCTCGTGAATTAGTTGATCATCTAGATAATTTCATAGTGCCAGACGATCACGTACTGGTATCGTTTGATGTCACTTCTCTCTTCACCAATATCCCTAAGGATCTCGTTATGGACATCATTGATTTAGATTGGCAAACCATATCTAGTTATACAAACATTAACAAAGCCAACTTTATGCACATTATCAAATACATATTTGATTCTAGTTATTTTTCATATAACGGTACTTTCTACCAACAAAAGGACGGCTCAGCAATGGGAAATCCGGCTTCACCAGTGCTAGCCGAACTAGTAATGAACCACATCCTAAAAGAGGCCATAAATCGAACACCCTGTGTCATTCCATTAATCAAGATATATGTCGATGACATTATTTTGATTATTCCAGAAAATGACATTAATTTTATCTTAAGCATATTCAATGATGTCCATGGTAAGATTAAATTCACATGCGAAAGGGAGAAAGATAAAAGTCTCCCTTTCCTAGATTTATTATTAACCAGAAGTGACAACAATCGTATTGATATCAACTGGCATAGAAAAGCAATTAATTCTAATAGATGTATAAATTACCACTCATTCCACCCAATAACACAAAAACTTGGAATCGTTAAGCAATTTAAAAATAGGATTCAAACTCTAAGTCAAAGTAAATTTCACTCGGAAAACTACAAAATAGCCAAAGAAATTTTAGTGAATAACAACTATCCCGTTAAACTCATAAACATAATTTTTTATAGTACGTATAGTGAACGTATGATTAAAGAAAAAGATAACTTAGTTTATAGTAGATTCATCAACGCACCTACACTTACTAATAAATTGCAAAAGATTTTTTGTAACTATAATATTAAGTTGGCGACTTATAACACCTTAACATTAAAAACCATATACACTAAACTCAAAGATAAGACTAGCAATGACAGAATATCAAACGTCATATATAAAATACCATGTAAAGACTGCGACCAGTGCTATATCGGCCAGACAAAACAATATTTAAAAAAACGTGTACAACAACATAAGTCAAGTTGTAATAATGATATGTCAGCTAGAGAAGGTGCTACAGCTTTGGTCCAACATGTAATTACCACCAAGCACGAATTTGATTTTAATAAGGTAGAAGTCTTAGACAATGAACATAATTACTATAAGAGACTAGTCAGCGAAATGCTATATATCAGCAAAAATAAATGTGTTAACTTCCGTTGTGACACAGACAAACTAAGTAAAATGTACTGTAACATTATTAATATGTAATTCATTTGACGAATAACTTTATGACGGTGATTAGAATATTTATACATGTAACGTTTTATACTTGCTTGTGATGAGCGTTCATCTATTGAAATGACACACTGTATATTTCATATGCGCTTTGTAATGTATAATTCTCGCCATTGTACACTCTATGGTTACCACCAATCTCTGTTCATATGCGATCTATGATCGATAAATCTTTGTCAATCATCAAGGAAGTGATTAATGATAAAATTAATTATAAAAGATCACTGTTGTTATATAAGTTTAATGAATGCGAATTTCATAATTGACAAATTGTTGTTAAATCGACTTATTGGTAAGTTGTGTTTCTTAGAATTCTTCAAGTTAATTTGAGGTTACCCACGCGGTCATAAAGAAAAAAGTTTCACTAGTTTTAAGATAGTTTTTTAACCAATTTCACTGTAATTAAAGATTGACAATATATGTGTTTTATTTTAATAATAATATTTTTGTGTTAAATGTACTTTCATTATTCGTTTTTAATTTTGTAGCTCTGATGAAGCCTGCGTTGGCTAGGCGAAACGTTAGCTGTATGTTTTATTAAACAACAATAAAGAAAATTATTTAAAACTTCATCAAGGTTACAAGCATTTATTACGATTACAATATTATAAAACTATAATTTTTTTTTCAAATTAACTAATCCATTAATGGGGTTGCATGCAAAAATGGTATTTTTCGTTAATTACTCACTTAATTGTCCCGGATAAGCAAAGTGAAAAGTGACCAATACCATCGTTAGCCAAATTAAAAATGCTGTCTCTGGACATTTCGCGTTCTAAAAGTTATTACTGGGTGATAGCGAATTAATTATGGATACAAGCAAAGTATCACAAACCACCGTAAACGCAATTAAATTTTTGTTCCATTGATGCATTATTAAAAAAGCAAAATAGAGAAAGACACAAACAAATATTAGAAAAATTTGAAAAAAAATCCTCAACAAATGTTTTTACTCGAGCGAGTTATGATATGGGAATCATCGTCTCAGCAGAGATAACAACACCCACACACCGGTCACACCAAGACAATGCATCTTTGTACTTTAAAAATTTCTTCAATGCTAATTGTTTTATTAAATTGCATTAATAAAGTTGCCGTGCTCCAAGCACTTTTTGTTTCATTAGCCATTTTAAAAAATTCTTTTTAAAAACTAAACCCAAGTCATAGAAACTAAACTAGCGCTTCGATAAATCGTTACCTTCTCGGTAGGTAATCATAATGACTTATCAATTTCGAGTTTCTCTAAAATACCAACTACCAACAGGTGTAATTTGAAGTACTGTATATTCAATTAGAAGCATTTTTATAAGAAAGTATGCCATTAATATGGTATTAATATGGTCAAAATTGAAAACCAGTAATCAGTTCATAAACTACTACCAAAACTTTAAACGCATTTTTCTCAAAACTAAGTTTTTCAAAACGGTGTACACGATTTCTCCAGATCCTATAAACAAATCGACTTGAAATTTGATACAGTTATTCGAAGGACTAGTGTCTTTCAGTTGACGGCGATTTTGGGAATATTATATTTTGTTCTATAATTATTATTCATAATAACAATTAATTTGGGCCCAAAAATTGCCGTCAAAAAGTCAGGAATTTTTTTCTAGTAGCCAAAAATTAAAAAAAAATATAAAATGCTCCGTCAACCTAAAGCCAATATAATACAGTATACAGTATAAGCATACTTGTTATTTTTGTTTCATACGACTGGTTTTCGAAAAATCATGTACACTATCCAACCATGCGTAAATATCATAGGAATGCGGAAAGCGGCTTAATTCGACAAGTTTTATATTTTTTGGAAAAGAAAATATTTGTACACGTTCTTCAATGTATATTGTAGTGTATATAATGTATTGTATATAATGTTGTATAAATATTTACTTGTAAATTAATTCCTGAAGACACAATGATGTAAACCAATAAGGGTCTCTTCGAACAGCTGACGATTGTGAGCACGCATTGATCAATCATAATTTAAAAGAAAAGGGAGTACTTTTAAGATTTTATGTTTATGTCATCATATGTAATATGATTTTAAGATTTAGATGAATGCATACTTTTAACGAAAATGTTAATATTAATGTAGAAAAGTATGATTAAAACACGAAAATTGTCAAACTTTGCTTAGCTTGGACAATATTTTCAACAGACATCTGCCCAAACCGGTAATGAAGTTAGTTTCACTCTTTGTCAACAGATGCTTTTCAATCAAATTCGATAAGTAATTTAGTTCCATTATTGCTTAACATAGGAGGACATTCTCGATTTGTTTATTTATTTACAAATTACAATGTAAATTTTAAATTGATTTTCAGTACAGTTTTTTAAAATAAAGAAAAAAAATCATCAAAGTATTTTTATTTAATTTAATTAATTTGTGGGCATAAACAGTATCATATCTAGATTTTCGTAAATAATTTAAAATAAGTTGACTGTGTAATTCAGCACACATACAATTATTAATACATAACACAAATTTAATCAGCACAGGTTTTGTCACTTTAATTCTAAAACGTATAAATTACAAATATTATAAATTTTGGTAATCAAGTTCAATGATTTGGGGAATAAGTTCGTTAGGTACTACGAAGAAAAAACACAGGGTGCTGGAAAAGTCCTGCATAATGGCTATAACGTTTTTAATATTGTTTAATGGAAACAAATTTCATATAAATGTGGTAAGATTTATAAATTGACATATACCTGTGATCTTGCTTTTGTTTTTCTACATCACATAACTGTCAAAGAGTAATTTTTTTTTTCAAGTTTTTATTTTTTAAAAGTTATTTTTATCTACTTTATAATTGATTGAATACAAGCAATTTATAAATAACTCCTACAACATTTAAATGGCATGACAAAATGACACTATAAGATATTATAACGGATTAAACTTGAGAGCCATGTGACCTCAGAAATATGAATTTCATAATCCAAAATATACTCCAAAGTATTATAAACCTTAAGTTGGAGAAAAAATATGAGATATGGGGCATTCAGAAAATTGTATAGAATCAAAGGTAAAAAATCAATATAGGGTGTGGGCGTATTTTATTCGAAAAAGTTTGTCGTTACCAAGGTATAGCATATCGTCAAATGTCAAAACAATGAAGGAGAAAGGAATAATAACCCTGTTGAAGTTATGATTATTATTTATTATAAAAAATAAACTAAAACTAACGATCGCCTGCTATTAGCCATCAAAAGAAACACTAACACTCGTCTAGCCCATACCAAGATTTGGCTGTTATTTCAATATTTTCCATTATTATTTTACATATATAATTTAATGTGACTATTTGAGTCTGAATGAATGGTGATAATTGGTGACAGCAGCTGACACTAAATATTTTTAAAATATTTGTCGCCAAGATACGTTACGCGCGCGTGGACACGCCCACACCCTATAGTGAATTTCAACCGAATCAAATTATTTAAAAAAAATGGTGGACTATTCCATTTAAAATTTTAAATTTGACAGTCTCTGTTACAGAGAAATGTAAATTTTTAAACCTTATAACATTTATATGAAACATTTTTTGATTAAAGTAATATAAAAAAGTTATAGTCATTATTCAGGACTCTTCCCACACCTCTAAAATTTTTTGAAACTTGTTCTTTTTCGAAAAAAATACTCACGTAAGATTGCTGGTCTTAAGTCCACATTTTAAAATAGCCTCCAATAAATCCAAATTGGAAAACCTAACTATTTTATAAGCTGTAACGGCATGATGAATTTGCTCTGGAGTCAATTTATAAAAAAATTCGGTTTGAGAAATGTCCCAAAAATTTTTATCAATAAAATTGAGGACATGTTCCTTAAGACCAACAAGCGAGTACCACTCGGCGATATTCGCAACAGTACTACAATTTTCCGTATTAACATTGAACATAAAAAATTCTTCACAAAGTTTAATCGCGTCATTTATTTCATTGTAATTGGCGATGTCGAGGATGTCCAAGATGTTTTCCAAAGAAATTTCAAGTACAAACGCATGCATGTACCTTAAAATATCCCCAAATCCTTTCGGGGAAATTCCGTTAATTTTAACTTGGTTACTTTTCGATTCCAGCATTTCGCTGGAAAACATATGGCTTTGAAATAAACACTTTTTTCTGAAATTATTGCTTTATTCGCCAGATACAATTAACGTGATGTTGTTCTTGCATTCACTAGCCATATTGAGTTTGTCTAAAAAAATCTTCAAAGTATGTATTAAAAAGCTCTGGTTAAAAAAATTCGTGCAAAAATCGAATTTACATTTGACTTGTTTGAAGTTAGCAATAGATTTCATCCATTGGTTATTTTTCAGAATGTATGCAAAATATAAACAAAAAAACATACCTCACCCTTATTAACAACCACCCCTAAAAAATCCAGGGTAAAATTAACGAAAATCAAATTTTTTGGATAGTTGACCGATTCTTTATTTTTGCGAAATGAAATATATGTGATTATGAACAATATATTAAAAAATTAAATTATAAGTATTTTTTGTTTATTATTTATAACGCGATTAGAAATAATTTCGAAACGCGTGAGCATCACTTTTTATTTTCAGCATTTTTGCCAAAATTTATTACCTTAAAATGTATTTGAAAGAATATAATAAATACCTTCATTGGTATTATTTTTGATTTTAAACTACAACCCTTCAAAGATTCAAAGATTCCAATTTTCCAGAAACTAATCGACTACTGTAATTTTTATGAGAACGATACTTTCAAAATTTATTACTGTAGCGGGCCATCGGGATCGGAGTTGTGTCCAGATTTTGTCGGAATCGATGTTAATTTTTTTGGCAAAACAAAAAGCCTGATTTTTACCAACTCTATATCTTTTAAAAAAATTTTAATATTTAAAACAGCGCTCCAAAAATTAAGCAAAATTTTAAGAAATTTTTGAAGCGCTGTAAAAAGTTTAAAAACATACAACAAAAATCTAAACTACGCTCATCTTCATTTATAACTTAACTTATTGATAGCATAGGAAAAACATATTATTTCAATTAATTGTTTGGAATTTTTCAAAACACCGCTAAATAAAAATTTCTTGTAAAGAGCCGTATGATTATTTCGAAGAAATTTTAAAAAACTCCACTGTAAAAAAATATGACCAAAAACCCAAATATCAAGCGAATTTCAAAATCATGCGCTCAAATTTGCTGACTATCCTTTTAATTTATACCTGCTTATTAAGAAATGAGAGGAAAAACCCCAAAAGGACTTGGGTAATTATAATATACTTACAACTGTGGTTGTAAATTCTTAGGAATCGTTACTCAGCCATCTAGAAAACTCTAATTAAACGAATTTGAAGAAAAACCTATTTTATCAGAAAATCCTTTTAAAATGATAATAAATATTCCTTCCAGAAACGAATTTTATTTCGAATTTCCTACGATAGGATGCGATATGTTTGTAAACAAACTAAAAGCCTAAATTTTATCAAATATGATGAATTTATTTCTCATCGGACTTTAAAAAAACTCCCTTTGTAGAATTGCTAACGTTTCGTTCCATACCGCGTCGAAACAAATTATTTAAAACTTCATCAAGGTTACAAGCATTTATTACGATTACAATATTATAAAACTATAATTTTTTTTTCAAATTAACTAATCCATTAATGGGGTTGCATGCAAAAATGGTATTTTTCGTTAATTACTCACTTAATTGTCCCGGATAAGCAAAGTGAAAAGTGACCAATACCATCGTTAGCCAAATTAAAAATGCTGTCTCTGGACATTTCGCGTTCTAAAAGTTATTACTGGGTGATAGCGAATTAATTATGGATACAAGCAAAGTATCACAAACCACCGTAAACGCAATTAAATTTTTGTTCCATTGATGCATTATTAAAAAAGCAAAATAGAGAAAGACACAAACAAATATTAGAAAAATTTGAAAAAAAATCCTCAACAAATGTTTTTACTCGAGCGAGTTATGATATGGGAATCATCGTCTCAGCAGAGATAACAACACCCACACACCGGTCACACCAAGACAATGCATCTTTGTACTTTAAAAATTTCTTCAATGCTAATTGTTTTATTAAATTGCATTAATAAAGTTGCCGTGCTCCAAGCACTTTTTGTTTCATTAGCCATTTTAAAAAATTCTTTTTAAAAACTAAACCCAAGTCATAGAAACTAAACTAGCGCTTCGATAAATCGTTACCTTCTCGGTAGGTAATCATAATGACTTATCAATTTCGAGTTTCTCTAAAATACCAACTACCAACAGGTGTAATTTGAAGTACTGTATATTCAATTAGAAGCATTTTTATAAGAAAGTATGCCATTAATATGGTATTAATATGGTCAAAATTGAAAACCAGTAATCAGTTCATAAACTACTACCAAAACTTTAAACGCATTTTTCTCAAAACTAAGTTTTTCAAAACGGTGTACACGATTTCTCCAGATCCTATAAACAAATCGACTTGAAATTTGATACAGTTATTCGAAGGACTAGTGTCTTTCAGTTGACGGCGATTTTGGGAATATTATATTTTGTTCTATAATTATTATTCATAATAACAATTAATTTGGGCCCAAAAATTGCCGTCAAAAAGTCAGGAATTTTTTTCTAGTAGCCAAAAATTAAAAAAAAATATAAAATGCTCCGTCAACCTAAAGCCAATATAATACAGTATACAGTATAAGCATACTTGTTATTTTTGTTTCATACGACTGGTTTTCGAAAAATCATGTACACTATCCAACCATGCGTAAATATCATAGGAATGCGGAAAGCGGCTTAATTCGACAAGTTTTATATTTTTTGGAAAAGAAAATATTTGTACACGTTCTTCAATGTATATTGTAGTGTATATAATGTATTGTATATAATGTTGTATAAATATTTACTTGTAAATTAATTCCTGAAGACACAATGATGTAAACCAATAAGGGTCTCTTCGAACAGCTGACGATTGTGAGCACGCATTGATCAATCATAATTTAAAAGAAAAGGGAGTACTTTTAAGATTTTATGTTTATGTCATCATATGTAATATGATTTTAAGATTTAGATGAATGCATACTTTTAACGAAAATGTTAATATTAATGTAGAAAAGTATGATTAAAACACGAAAATTGTCAAACTTTGCTTAGCTTGGACAATATTTTCAACAGACATCTGCCCAAACCGGTAATGAAGTTAGTTTCACTCTTTGTCAACAGATGCTTTTCAATCAAATTCGATAAGTAATTTAGTTCCATTATTGCTTAACATAGGAGGACATTCTCGATTTGTTTATTTATTTACAAATTACAATGTAAATTTTAAATTGATTTTCAGTACAGTTTTTTAAAATAAAGAAAAAAAATCATCAAAGTATTTTTATTTAATTTAATTAATTTGTGGGCATAAACAGTATCATATCTAGATTTTCGTAAATAATTTAAAATAAGTTGACTGTGTAATTCAGCACACATACAATTATTAATACATAACACAAATTTAATCAGCACAGGTTTTGTCACTTGACATAGCAATAGAAGATTGATTCTATAGACAACCGTATAAGATATTATCACAGAATTGCATTTATTATGTATCATACAGGGTGATTGGTTATTTCATTAAAATATACACATTGTAAAATTATTTTTAACAATGTAGAAAACAATGTAGAACACTTACAACATGGATGTAAAAGGAGAAACATTGCGTCAACGTGGTAGTTTACAATAATGTTTACAGTTTACAATAATGTTTCACATTTATTACGAGATTATATGGTATAACCCGCTCTTAAAATACCTATTCATATTCATTTATCAAATTACAATATATTGCGCTTAACTTCTCAGTGTCAGTTCTGAAATTCACACATTTATTAGTTTTTATATAGAACATTTCGCTAATCATTCTTTTTTGGTAATGTTTCTCTATATCCAAAATTTTTACCCTGTCAAACGCAAACAAGTGGCCAGTTTTATTATGATGGTCAGCCAGTGCTGTTATTCCAGTAGCTTGTGATGCTTTAGACCTACAACTGTATTCATGTTGTTTCATCCTACTTTTAAGGTATTGTTTCGATTGTCCTATATAACAGCAATCGCAACCTTTACAAGGTATTTTGTATACTGTATTGGCCGTATTAGATTGATCTGTTTTGTCTTTTAATTTTGTATATATTCTGCCTATGTTAAACATATTGTACGGTGCTATTTCAATATCTGTGTCTTTCAATACTTTTTTTAATTTGTGTGTTATACCCGGGACATTAATAAATTTACTATAAATCTTTGTGGTTTTTTGATTACTATCATTAATTATACTACTAGTTGGAATTGGTGTACTATAAAAGATCTTATTAATTATGTTAGTAGGATAGTTATTTTTCTTTAATATATCAAAGGCGATTTTAAAATTATCTTTCTGAAATTTTTTGTCACTTAAAGTGGTTATCTTATGTTTGAATTGCTTAATGATTGCCAGTTTCTGAGTTTTTGAATGAAAGGAATGAAAATTAAGGCATCTATTAGAACTTATTTCTTTACGGTACCAGTTTATATCAACTTTATTTTCAGATCCAGTCAGTATTAAGTCGAGGAAAGGAAGACTTTTATTATCATTTTCAGTTTCTATTGTAAATTGAATATTTTCATGAATACTGTTGAAAATTTGTAAAGTTGAATTTACGTTATCTTTAGGCAAAATTAAGTACATGTCATCTACGTATATCTTTATTAGTTTGATATCATAATTGATTTTACTCAGAGCACTCTTAATTACGTAATTCATGACAAGTTCTGCTAATATTGGGGAAGATGGATTTCCCATCGCAGAACCGTCGAGTTGTTCATAGAAACAATTGTTATAACTAAAATAGCTTGAGCTAAAAATAAAGTTGATAATGCTCATGAAGTTGTGTTTGCTGCTGTTAGTATAGGCAGATATTATAGTACAAGTTTCTTAGGTATATTGGTGAATAAAGATTTTACATCTAAAGACACCATAACATACCCATTGGGTATATCTATTTCTCTAAGTATTGTTGCTAGTTCAAAGGAATTTTTAATTTTATATGTTGAAAGTGATGAGTATTCAACTAAGGAAGTATGGATGAGTTTTGCAAGGTTTACTGATGGTGTATCAATGCATGCTACTACTGGCCTTAAGGGGTTGTTAGTTTTGTGGACTTTTGGTAGCCCGTACAATTTTGGAAAATTCGCATTGTGTGTTATTAGTTTTTTTGCATGTAAGGGTGTGAAATCACCGTCCTTTACTAGTTGTTTGACAATTGAATTTGAAATTTTTTGAAAGTTTTCTGTCGGATTTTTGTTTAACTTCCTATATGTTTGTGTATCGTTTAATAATTCTAGCATTTTTACATCATAATCAGTCCTATCCATCAATATTGTTCTGTTGCCTTTATCTGACCGAACCACAACCAAGTCATCATTATCTTTCAAATACTTCTTAGTTGTGTTTAGGTCATTATATATTTTAACTCCCTTTACATTTTTGCAAGTAATCTTATCATAATTAATAATTCCGTTAGTCACTATATTTACACATTTCGCTCTTATTAAGTCTTTACAATCATCATCGTTTGAATGAATAATATTAATAGTACATTCTAAATCTTTTATTATGTTTAGTATTGGTACTGTCCTTGGCGCTATACTAAATTTTGGGCCTAGAATCAAAATGTTATTGACAGCCTCTGGGGTTGTTTTACTACTTATATTCATTAAACAGTCCGGTTGTACGCTATAAGTGTTATCTACATTAAATTGTAGTAACGATTTTAACTTATTCACATTATTGGTTTTATACTTATTAAAACTACTGTTAAAATCATTTTTCATCATTGTTTTAATTATTTTTAAATTGTTAATATGTAAAAGTCTTTCTAAATACCTATTTAGATTATCCAATGTTATTTTAAAGTTCTTAAGTTCCCACGAAGTGATGTTTATTTCCGTCTTTAGCAGGCTCTGCATGAAAGTTTTCTTTATTCTTATCACATCTTGATGAAAGGGGTGTTCATTACAAAGCAGGGTATCGATGCATTTAATATTTTCTGCAATATGTCTAGGAAAGACGTTGTTTTGTCTACATTTTAACAGAAAGATGTTCCTGTTGTGCCACGATGCTAGTTTCTTGTTCATCTTAAGTGTTGCCTTAACTTTGCTGTGTACCAAGGTTCCGTAAGTTGTCTGGATGTTATCAATAAATGTCATTTTGCCGGTGGTAATCAAATTGCTTTTGGTGTCTTTGTATCCGGGATATTATATTGGGGTTAATAAATATAGTCGGCTTTGCGGAAAGTTGCTTTTACTATAATTTACATTACATTCGCTGACGTTTCGCCTAACATTCGTTGGCTTCTTCAGAGCTACAACATACGAAACTAATTCAGCACACATACAATTATTAATACATAACACAAATTTAATCAGCACAAATTTTAACATATCATAATTAAAACAAGACAATATTTAACAATTACCTCTGTATGATCTTCAGTAATGCGTCAATAATATACACTAATTTACAATTAATAACATTTCCAGTTGTTTTAAATTTATCTCTCATTAATCTTTGATATTTTTTAGCCAGGATGGTATAAGATTTAATTTTAGGTTTTTTTAAGTTTTTCTTTTGAGTTCAACGTGAACGTAACAGAGGTTATGGTTTTGTCACTTGACATAGCAATAGAAGATTGATTCTATAGACAACCGTATAAGATATTATCACAGAATTGCATTTATCATGTATCATACAGGGTGATTGGTTATTTCATTAAAATATACACATTGTAAAATTATTTTTAACAATGTAGAAAACAATGTAGAACACTTACAACATGGATGTAAAATGAGAAACATTGCGTCAACGTGGTAGTTTACAATAATGTTTACAGTTTACAATAATGTTTCACATTTATTACGAGATTATATGGTATAACCCACTCTCACATCATCAAATTATGCGAGGAATATTCTGACATCTTTTACAGAGATAACACTCCTTTGTCGTTTTCCAATGAAATCAAACATCAGATTAGGACATCGGATGAAATACCAATTTACACTAAAACGTACCGTTATCCCTTCGTCCATAAAGACGAAGTACAAAAACAAATTAAGACCATGCTTGACCAAAATATCATAAGACCGAGTAATTCTCCCTGGTCATCCCCAATTTGGATAGTTCCAAAAAAGTTGGATGCAACTGGAAAACAGAAGTGGAGAGTAGTCATCGACTACCGAAAATTAAACGAAAAAACAATTGACGACAAATACCCCCTTCCTAATATCTCGGACATACTCGATAAACTTGGTAGATGCCAATACTTCACTACACTCGATCTTGCTAGTGGGTTTCACCAAATCGAGATGCACCCAGAGGACATTGCAAAAACCGCTTTCAATACCGAAAATGGCCACTACGAATTTACCCGTATGCCATTTGGTTTAAAAAATTCTCCTGCGACCTTTCAGAGAGTGATGGATAACATCCTCCGAGGTGTCCAAAACGAAAAGTGTCTTGTCTACCTAGATGATATAATCGTCTATTCAACATCTCTTCAAGAACACTTAGAAAGACTCAGAGAAGTTTTTAATCGTCTACGTAAAAGCAATTTCAAAATCCAACTCGATAAATCAGAGTTCCTAAAAAAGGAAGTTGCCTATCTTGGTCATATTATTACTCCTGATGGCGTTAAACCCAATCCGGACAAAATTTATGCTATAAAAAATTTTCCAATCCCTAAATCAATTAAAGAAATAAGAGGATTTTTAGGCCTTCTCGGATATTACCGAAAATTTATAAACAACTTCGCTAAACTCACTAAACCACTTACACTATGCCTTAAAAAGGGAAGAAAAATTGAACACACCGATGAATTTGTAAAATGCTTTGAAACATGTAAAAACATTTTGATGAACGACCCTATTCTAAAATATCCTGATTTCTCGAAAACATTCAACCTTACAACAGACGCTTCTAATGTTGCCCTTGGTGCAATCCTTTCTCAAGGCAAAATTGGCGAAGATCTTCCTATCGCTTACGCCTCGCGTACTTTAAATGACACCGAACAAAAATATAGTACGACTGAAAAGGAACTCCTTGCAATTGTTTGGGCTACAAAATATTTCAGACCCTATCTCTTTGGTCGTAAGTTTAACATAATTACTGACCATAAACCTTTAGAATGGCTTTTTGGACTTAAAGAACCAAATTCAAAATTAACACGCTGGCGCCTCAAACTAGAAGAATTTGATTACAAAATCATTTACAAAAAGGGTAAACACAACACTAACGCAGACGCCCTTTCTCGAATAGAAATTCACGCACTTAACGAACTTGATGAATTAGTCGAAAGATGTTTAGAAGATGAATCTTTATTCGTAAACGTTGATAACGAAGCGCAAAAATTAAACGAAATTATGAAAGAACTTGAAAATGACAGCAATCCCGGTACAGATACAGTACATTCAGACTCAGAAAACCCCGTTGTTGGAATCCCCATTTTAGACCATATAATCAATAAATATAAAAATCAAATTTTCATATTAGAAGTAAACTATGAACCTTCCAAGCCAAAATTTACCACAATATTTGACGGTCAAAAGTTTATTGTACAATTACAAATCAGTACTAATAATTTCGAACAAGATGTTACTAATTTTATTAAAACATACGTAGCACCCAAAGTACCTTATCATTTATATTTCGAACAGGACGAAACTTACAAAAAATTTTCAGAAGTTGTACGAATTAATTTTAAATGGCCCAGCCTAAATTTTATAAGATGTACTCAAAAACGCGAAAATGTTACAAGAGATATTGACAAAATTGAAATTATCACAAAATATCACGAAGGTAAAACTAATCATCGTGGTATAGAAGAGACAGAAAAACGAATTAGTGAAATCTATTACTGGCCTAAAATGCGAGCATCCATAACAACTTACATCAATAATTGCGAACCCTGCAACAGATGCAAGTATGATAGGAAACCAATAAAATCTTATTATAATGTCACACCAACTCCTAGCCGACCTTTTGAAATTCTCCACATGGATACGTACACAATTGAAAAAGGAAAATTTACCATGTAACTAGCCTCAATAGCGTTGAAATCCTAGATTCTCTGACTAATTTCTTTTCCCATCACGGTACACCGAATTTAATTATTACCGATAATGGTACCGAATTCGAAAACAGAGTTTTCCGCGAATTTATGAACATTCATAAAATCGAATTTCACCTAACATCAGTGTATCACCCAAATTCAAATGGCTTAATAGAACGACTTCATAGCACCCTAAATGAACACATTCGTTTAATCAACACCATACCCGAAAACAAAACCAACCACATCTCCAAAAAGATAAGATACGCTATAAATGCCTACAACAACACGATTCATTCAAGTACGAAATTAACCCCATTCGAAATCATCTCAGGCCACATCCAAAATAAAAACCCATTCGATATAAATATCGATTCCAAAATAATGAATTCTTATATTCAAAATCACCGAGAAAACACCAAACTTTTATATTCAAAATTAAATGAAAATCTAAGAGAGAATAAAGAAAAACTAATATTCAAACTGAATGAAAACCGTGAACCAAACCCATTTTCTTTAGGCGACGAAATCAGACCCAAGAAAATGCCAAGCAACGAAAACAAAGCTTTTGAACGATTTTTAACCCCAACAACTGCTCAAAACGTAAACAGAAATACACTAAAGATAGCAAACCACCATAAACCCGGACAGCTAAAAAAGATACACGTTGACCACGTAAAACGCCCACTCAAACAACCTTACACTTTCAATCTTTAAATTAATAACTATTGTTACAGATTCCCCTTGGTCCTCGGACAAGACGAAATCATTATCAGTAATTTATCTAATAACCCTGGTATCCTTCCATTTAAATTGGGCACCGCAAAGATTCAACAATCAACTTACACTTTAATAAGATATTATGATTTAAACCCTCTAATCACCGAAGTATCTAAGTTACAAAATCAACATCTCGACCTTTTAAATTCGATCGACAACTACTTAAATGATACAAACTATAAAAGAGAAATTTCAAATTATGACAAATCTTTAAACTTACTTATTAACACTACAGCCAATAAATTAAATAATTTAATTACTACAAAAAACGAGCAAGAAAGAGGTAAACGTGGCCTCATTAACGGCATGGGAACAATTTTAAAAACTATCACCGGCAATCTCGATGCTTCTGATGGTGTTCGATATGACAATATAATTTCAAAATTAGAATCAAACGAACACATCCTTCATGACTCCATAAAAACTCAAGCTTCAATAATAACAGCAGTGATAAAAAAATTTAACGAAACAGTCAACTCAATTCAGCATAACGAATTATTACTGAAATCACGTATTTTGCAAATACAAGCCTTACAATTAAAAGACGAAGATAAGATCTCCCAAATTCAAAATTTTCATCACCTGAAAAATATTTTTGACCAAATGATAGCGATTTTTAATGTTCTACTACACGTTTTACAAGAAATCGAAAGTTCTGTCACATTTGCCAAAATCAACACATTGCATCCGTCGATAATTCAATCACACGAATTATTTTATGAATTACAAAAAGTAGAGTCAAAGTTATCGAGGCATCAATTACTTTTACCAATCGAAATTGAAAACATTCACTTTTACGAACAAATTATTTCAATCAAATGTTATACCTCTTACAACAAAATTAAATTTTTATTAGAAATTCCCATTACAAATTCAGAAAATTATGACTATTTTCATTTGTATTCGATTCCTACTTTGCAAGCAAATAAATTGTTTAAAACAATTATTCCAAAAAACAAATATTTGTTTACGAGTGGACTGTATTATGCTTACAATAATGAACCTTGCGAGAAGATAAAATCGAAACAATACTTGTGCACCAAAATCGATTTAATCAAATCATCTTACGAAGACAATCCGTGCGAGATCCAACTACTTCATATGAAATCTAACTACTCAACATGTCAATTACATCAACTTCGGCTACCAGAATTAGTCATCCAGAAAATCGAGTCAACAAATCAATGGTTACTAATAGCAACAACCCCAAAGAAGTTAAAGTCGAACTGCAAACAAGAAAAATTTGAAAACATCGTGGGAACTCACTTGATCACCATTCCTTACCACTGCTCAATTCAAGTTGAAGAAACTGTAATCATGAACGACGAAAACTTCATGCCAGAAAAAACCATGGTACCACTGCCAGAAATTTCAAAATTCAAAGAAGATAAGATGATCAACAAAAATTACGAAATACATCTCGAAAAATTTCAACTCGACGATCTTCAAAAATATACACAAAAAATTCAAGAAACTATCCCAAGATTAAATAAAATCAGTTTTGCCAGATCTCCTAATTTATGGTCCATTTTATTTTACTTCGCTGCAATAATAGCAATAATTTTCGTTTGTATCAGAAGAAAGAAAAAAGAAACTCAGGTTCATCAGGTCCCTCAAGAAGAAATCCTCAACGTGAATGATATACCCCTTCGAGCCCTGTGACCCGGACTTTCCTTTAAGGATGGAGGAGTTAAATATCTTAATATGTTATAATTTATTAAATAAAAAGTGCTTAGATTATAATTGCACACATATCATGTATCTTTGCTGCATTTTTATATTTTGCTTAATCAGTTTTTTTGTTACACATGTAAGAAACTAATACCTTTTTATCAGTTGTTGAGCAGCTCCGTAATTGTTAACACGTTTTATTAAAAACTAAAATAAATAATTAAATAAAATAAATTAAAGAGTTTTTAAAAAGTTTTCGTTAATTTAAAATAAATTAACTCTAGGCAAATAGAAATTAAAACTATTTGCCAAGGCAAATGTTATTTTCCTAGGAAAATGCTATTTGCCCGAAATTACCATTTGCCTACGACATATATATGTCGTATATATATTTAAATATATGTCGTAAGCAAATCGTAATATATATGTCGTATATATATTTAAATATGTCGTAGGCAAATGGTAATTTCAGGCAAAAAGCATTTTCCTAGGAAAATACCATTTGCCTTGGCAAATAGTTTTAATTTCTGTTTTCCCAGGCTAATAGTATTTACCTAGGCAAATAGTATTTGACGGTTCAGTTTTTAGGCTAATAGCATTGACAATTAGCTCAAACAGAATATAAATAACAAAAAACAAAATTGTTTACAAAATAAAACCGTAACACATTATTTATCACATACACATAAAAACAATCATGCCTTTCCGAATACGCAGTGAGTGTCAGTCACAATATAATTAAGTTTTTTACCAAATTATAAATACATATAAATTAGAACCAAATTCACCATAATTCGCAATACAATGACGGATTCAAATACACGTTTAGGTATATTATAATAATTACGTAGATATTATCCTAACTGAAGTCAAATTAATCGAGACTATTTTAACTTGAATTACGTCGTATTACGGCTGTGTGCGTTGTGTGCAATGTTATGCAGAATTAAAAAAAAATTATTATTACAATAAATTTGATAAGTTGACAGTACAGAGACGTCTCTTCACAAAATTATTAAGGTTTATAGAAAACTGTATAAAAAGCTACCTCAATTACATTTTCTGGAAGCCTTACTTATTTCGTCCTATTTTCTAAATTTACAAATGTTAATAAAATGACCATAAATATGGCTTAAGCTATCCACTTCATTATTAATATTAATATTGTTTTTAAGCTTCTTTATATGCATGGCTTCACTGATTAATCTTTTAGCTAAATTCTCTTTTCTGTCGATGATCTCCACATTCTCAAAATCCATAATATGGCCTGTTGTGAAATGGTGCAATGCCAACCCCGATTTATTGTTCTTGTCTTTGTTTTTAGCTTTACAATCGTATGTGTGTTGATATATTCGGGATTTTAGGTGTTGAGAGGTCTGTCCTATGTATACCACATTACAGCTCGTACATGGGATTCTGTATTATATTGCACTAGGTCCGGAGTTTTTTCTTTCATCTTGGTAAAAAATATATTGGTCTTATTAGTATTATATCACTCTAGTTTCACTCCATATTTCTTGAAATTGTTCTTCATTTTCAAAGTTAGTCCTGGTATGTAAGGAAATTGCAGATACTTAATATTTTGTCCATTTTGATCTATTACGCTATCACTCAATGTTGCTTTTCCTCGATTCTGATTATTAAAGCCATTCCTTACCGTATTGTATATTCTATTAACGAGATTAACAGGATACGCATTAGTCTTTAGTAATTTGACTATTATTTTATTGAGTAAAAACGGAAGCACAGATGTGTTGAGTTAGTGTTAATTGGAAAAAGAAAGATCAAAAAACACAAGATCTCGATGTATCTTTACTCAACTTTTATTAATGACAATAACCATCAAGAAGGGTTGTCAGGTCCAACTTGAGTGTTATTTACCAAAATTTGCAATCGATTTCGGGACATTGTCCCATCATCAGGCAAGAATCTATAAATTAAAAGGTGAGATATTACAATTGAAGTTTGACTTACAATGTACTAACTGGTCAAACGTTACATATTACTAAAATCTAAATCTAAATCTAAAATCCAAGACTTATGGCAAACTCTGTGGGTGGTATATTTTATAAGTATATTTTAGTTTTAAGTTTTATTGTTCCCAAATTTTATTTTTAATTTTCGATTTTAATTTATTTATTTTGGTTATAATTTTAATTTATTTAATTTTTGTTAACTTGAATTTTGATTTAGACTTACTTTGTGTTGCGGCTGTTAATTGGTTTTTGACTAGATCTTTTACTTTGCTGACTAGATGTTATGTAGTTAAAATCGATAAAATTGTAAAACTGTTAAAACTTATTTTGTAAAACTTAGTTGTTAAAATCAACTTTTGTGAGCCAATTTTTAAGTTGATTGGGCATCGTTTGTCATTTGTTAAAACTTTAGTGATGCAATGTTACGTTGGATAAAATTATTCTTGTTGATTAAAATATTTGTTAAAATTATATAAAACTGTCGATAAAAACATAAATAGTTAAAACTTTTAAAATTAAACGTCAAGTAGATATCAGCTGTTGAGGTTGACAGGAATCAGCTGATCATTGGGAATAGAGAGAGTGAAGAGAGAGCAAGTAGTGTTGCCTAACCGCCACGTTAAAAGAACACTCAACGGCTCGTAAAAGTCACTATTAAGAGTCATTTTTGATGCTAGTAAAAGTAGCCAGACAGGAGTGAAGAAAAAGTATTCATCCGAAATGGATGCAATAAAGGGCAGAGCCAAGCTAATTAAATTCCAAAAAAAGTGATTAATTTTTTTGGAAAAATTTCAAAAAACAAATAACTTACAGACAAAAATAAAGGAAAAATAGAAAATAAAAGAAAAAAATCAAACTTTTAACGCATTCACTTTTTGCAAAATAATTTTAGAAACCTATTTCATTTTATTAAATTGAAAAATATTAAAAAATAAATTAGTTATCTTGTCTGGCAAAACTTAAAATATTACTCCGCAAAGTAGCGCCACCTTTAATTTCACAAATTGCCGAACCAACGAAGTACCGCCCCAAAATGCGCGGTGCGCGGAGCGCAAGATAATCCGAAATGCGGTTCGCGCATCGATGATAAACATAAAAGTGTTCTTGTCTTTGTCAATCTTTTATAGTGTTTCTTCGAGATATTTTTTAGTGAAACATTCAAGCATCAAGCATGGAACGAAAACGTGCTTCTAGGCGTGTTGTGAGTGCTTTTGGGCGAAAAAAAAAACGCACAAATTTTTGTAAGGTAAGATTTTTATTGTAGGAATGGTGTTAATAATGTACTTGTCCTTATATAATCAAATTTATTATATCACGTTAACCGGTTTCGGCGTGAGCCATCTTCAGAACGTGAACTACAAGTTAAAAAATACAAAAATTACAAACGAGAAAAAATAACATGGAACAATTAAAAGTCAAGTGATAAAAATTTTTTTCCTTGTGAAAAGTTACAATATGTTAAAAAATTTTTTTTTGTAAGTGTACAGTCAAGATAGTAAGAAAAAAAATTTTTAATTAAAAAAATTAAAAGTGTAGTCTTACCGTCAATTACAAGAAATAGAAATAACGGGTGTCATAATTTTCAAAAGGTTATCAACCATGTGCTTTTCGACCATAGATTTTGACTAGAGATGTAATATTCTACCTTCTTCCACTGTTACTAGTTCGACGAACTTTATAAATTATTTGAAATTTTAAATAATAATGACGATGCATGCGAAAATTTGAAAAACGTAAAAGAAACAATGGAGCTAAATTAATGAAGGAATTTTAGTCTTCATGTACTGTTCATGGTGAAGGATGATAGATGAATGAAGAAAATGACGTTAACTGATTTTGAGGTTGAAGAAAGATGGTGTCGCCCTCTGTTGACAAAATTAAGACTCATTGAACGTTATTTTTGTGGATAGATGGAGTGACTTGTTCATCTTTTAAATAACTAAACAGTGGTTTGAAATTAAGATTTAATTGTTCATTCAAACAGTTGAAGTTGTTATCTTTTTTGAGTTTAGTTATTTCAAGAATCTCAAGTAGATCCATTTTAAAACCCTTGTGTTGGTTGTGGAGTAAAGAGATATTACGTTCAATGAGTTTATAGTTGTTTTGGTGAAGGTGTTGGCCAAAATGTGAGTTAGTATTTTATCTGGTATGTTCTTTTATTCTATGTCTTAGGGCTCTACCAGTTTGTCCTATGTATTTAGCATTGCAATTATTACAAGTAAGTGAATATATACCGTTTCTGTCTAACAGAGGAACTTGATGATTGGAAGTAAGCATTTTGCCGATGGTGATAGGTGCTTTGTATGCCGGTGTGATGTGAAATTTATTGAGTGTTTTATTGATTTTAAAGTTTATAATACCGTTGTGTTGGAAAGTTTTGTAAATTGGTTTGTCTGTGTTGATGTTATGATTGGGAAATATAAGGTTGTTGGTGAATTTATTGCTAGTTTTGTTAATGATATGATTTATAATTTGAAGTGGAAAATTATGATCTTTGGCAATTTGTTTAATGATGTTAATTTCTGTGTTGAAATCTATTGTATTGAGTGGTACGTTAAAAGCTCGATGTATGTAACTATTGAAGGCTGCTATTTTATGATTAAATGGATGGTATGAATTATAATGTATGACGTTGTCTGTCTGTGTAGGTTTCCTGTAAATTTTGTAGTTGAAATTGTGATTTGTTTTGTTTATTGTAAGATCTAAAAAGTTTAAGGTATTGTTCTGGGCAAGTTCTATAGTGAATTTTAGTTTTGTGTTATAATTATTGATATAGTTATGAAAATTGTTGAGTTCTTCTATAGTACCTTTCCACAGACAGAAAACGTCATCCACATATCGTTTCCATAATACTATGTTATCCCGGTAGGTGCTACTCTCTAAAATATTTTTCTCAAAGTGATTTAAGTAGATGTCAGCAAGTAGGCCTGATATTGGAGAGCCCATCGGCAAGCCATCTTTCATCTGGTATGTGTTATTGTCAAAAATACAGAAGTTTTGTTCGGTAAATTTTTTTCCTTGTGAAAAGTTACAATATATTAAAAAAAAATTTTTTGTAAGTGTACAGTTAAGATAGTAAGAAAAAAAAATTTAATATATTGTAACTTTTCACAAGGAAAAAAATTTTTATCACTTGACTTTTAATTGTTCCATGTTATTTTTTCTCGTTTGTAATTTCTGTATTTTTTAACTTGTAGTTCACGTTCTGAAGATGGCTCACGCCGAAACCGGTTAACGTGATATAATAAATTTGATTATATAAGGACAAGTACATTATGAACACCATTTCTACTATACTACCTCTTTATAATGGATCACTCAAACCTAATTCAACAAAGATTTTTATTGATTTATTTATGATAATATAATTTATGCGCAGATTCAACACTCGATTAATAATAGACTGTCGAGTGAGTGCCTTAATGATTAATACAATTATGAACAGTACAATTGTGTAGATAACTAATAAATCACAAATTTTATTTTAGAAACCTGAACTTCATCATGTGGAGACGGTGCCGGCGGACACTTCTGTTGAACTTGGCACCCCAGTCGGACTTGTTGCGGACACTTTAGCAGAAGTGTCCGCCGAAGATACCATAAGTAGGGGATTCTGAGGATTACCCTGAGCTTATTATTGAGAGAACTACAGGTAATTAAATTAAAAAACAGTTTTTGATTAAAAGTTCAAAATAAACAAGAACAAAAAATGCACCTAAAGTTGATAAAAACTGCCACAACTCATTTAAAATCATAAAAAACAAACAAAAATTTCCAAGATCATGAATTTTCTCCCACCTCAAAAATATAATACTCAAAATGATCTAATAAAATCCAGAAAGCCTTTACCGGGCTGAATAAGTTACGTTTAAATGCATTCATTTTTACATTCATATTTTTTTAATCGGAAACAAGAAAATGTAAGGGCTCAATTTTTTTATATTTTGTTACAATTACATTCCTTAGTAAAACTGCATAAAATGTTTTTTGAAAATCAGACCAGGAGTCAAAAAAGTAAAAAAAAATGAAAAAAATAAGACACTTTAATATTTTATTTTTTTAATCGAAAACAAAAAAATGTAAGGGCTAATTTTTTTATATTTTGTTACAATTACATTCCTTAGTAAAACTGCATATTTTTTTTAAGTCAGACTAGGAGTCAAAAAATTTAAAAAGAAATGTAAAAATTCAGTCTCTTTTTCAGATTTTATTTTTTTACGAGAAATCAAAATAATGTAACGGCTCAATTTTTTTATATTTTGTTACACATACATTCTTTAGTAAAACTGCATAATTTTTTTTTGAAAATCAGACCAGGAGTCAAAAAATGTAAAAAGAAATGAAAAAAATCAGTCACTTTTACATATTTTATTTTTTTACGAAAAATTGATTAAAAAAATAAAATATGAAAAAGTGTCTTATTTTTTTCATTTTTCTTTACTTTTTTGACTCCTGTTCTGATTTTCAAAAAACCTTTTATGCAGTTTTACTTAGGAATGTATATGTAACAAAATATAAAAAAATTAAGCCCTTACAATTTTTTTGATTCCGAGTAAAAAAATAAAATATGTAAAAAGACTGATTTTTTTCAATATTTTTTAAAATTTTTGACTCCTGGTCTGATTTTCAAAAAAAAATTATGCAGTCTTACTAAGGAAAGTATGTGTAACAAAATATAAAAAAATGGAGCCCTTACATTTTTTAGATTCCGAGTAAAAGAATAAAATATGTAAAAGTGACTGATTTTTTTAATTTCTTTTTAAATTTTTTGACTCCTGGTCTGATTTTCAAAAAAAAATTTATGCAGTTTTACTAAGGAATTTATGTGTAAAAAAATATAAAAAAATTGAGCCCTTACATTTTTTTGATTCCGAGTAAAAAAATATGAATGTAATAATGAGCCTTTTTACAAAACAATAAGTTAAATTTCTAGAATAAAATAAAGAAGACTTCTCTCAAAAAATAAAAACAAACATAAGGATATTTTTAATTATTGTTTTTTATACATACACGTACGAATAGCAAGTTATTTTTTACTAAATATGTTTTTTTCTGTTTCAGGCGAAAAAGAAAATTTTACGTTGAAGGGTAGAAGGTTGGTATCCATCGGGGAATTTATTGAGGACTTTAAAAAAATTTGCGACCACTTTTATAATTCTATTTGCGGGTGTACTCTTAGTAATATGGAGGTGGTTGGAGAAACACATATTCGTGGTTTTTGCAGCACTATAATGTTTAAATGTAATATGTGTGGTTTTACAAGGGGCGTAGAAACCGATAAAGATGATGCAACAAATAAATTGGCGGTTGTGGGAATGGTAAGCATTAGCTCTGGATACTCTCATTTGCAACAACTTACAGCTGCTTTAAATATGAGGTGTATGTCTCCGGTTTTATACAAGGAATGTGAGAAAAATGCATCAAAAAATTGGGAGGAGGCTGCAGAAGAATCTATGGTAGAAGCCGCCGTAGCTGAACGGGAAGCTGAAAACTCTAACCAAGTTACTGTCGTTTGTGACGGTACTTGGTCTAAGAGAAGCTACCGGAAAAAGTACGATGCTCTTTCTGGTGCAGCTTCTATATTAGGACATAAAACTGGTAAAGTACTATTTATGGATGTTAGAAATAAATATTGTGAGATATGTAAAAGGGCCCAGAATAAGAATATCACACCTAGGGAACACGAGTGTAATGCAAATTGGACAGGTAGTTCATCTGCTATGGAAGCTGATTCTTGTTCAAGGTTTTAAAGAAAGTCAAATTAAAAGGGGACTAATTTATAATAAGTTTATTGCCGATGGGGACAGTAGTAGTTACAAAAAAATTTTAGAAGCCAATCCTTATCGTAATAATAATATTTGTGTCAAAAAAATCGAATGTAAAAATCATTTGCTTAGGAATTTTGCCAATAAGCTTAGTGATATTTTAAAAGATACTCGAGTAGCTTCTTTACAATTACGCAAAGAATTCAAAAATAACATTTTACGAACGCGCAGAGATGTTACTAAGGCGATTTTATATAGAAAGTCGGAAGATGTATCTTTAGAAATAAAAATAAACAATTTAACAAAGGACATTATAAATATCCCATATCACGGTTTTGGACAGCACGACAAATGTGCTGACTATTTTTGCTCTTCTAAAGATAATGACTGTACAAATTTTATTAGTCAAATGAAAGATACGGTATTGTTTTCTAAAATGTCAACCATTGTAAAGTATTTGTCGAATCATTCTAATAGTTTAATTCAAAATGTAGATAGTAATATGGTTGAACAATTTAATACGATTATTACTAAATGTGTCGGTGGCAAACGAATTAATTTTTCGAAATCTCAATCTTACAGGACTAGGTGTTTGGCTGCAGTACTAACATATAACACAAAACAACCTTTGAGTATTGTGGTTGAAAAAATAACCAAACAACCGCCAGGTGAATTCTTAGTTTCATACGAAAAAAATATCAAAATATCTTGAAAAGAGTAAATAGTAACCGAAATAATATTTTAAAACAAAGAAAATCTAACAAATATAATAAACAACATAAAGGAGATCGCGATTATGGAGATAAGTGTATGAAACCAGACATGGAGGAAGACATTTTTGAAAGTAACAAAGCTGCCTTTTTAGAAAGTTTAAAAAAATCTCAACAAGACATAAAAGATTTTGAAATAGCTTTCACCATTTGCTATTACTTTCATCGTCTGCAATCATGCACTTATCTTTTTAATTACGAGCCTTTAATTTGTAAAAAAATTTTAAATTTTTTTGTATTTTTAATATTTTATGGTTCTTTTTATAACCTTTTTGAAATATTTTTATAATGTTTTTCAAAAGAAACAGAAATTGTCTGTCGGTTGTTTTTTTATTTTTTTTTAATTATGTTAGATACTTGGAGCTATACACCTCTTCTTGTAAGATTGAACTTCTTATAATTAAAATATTTTTTAATAAGCGATATTAAATTGGGCAACTATATTCATTTTACTGTCATTTGATAAACTATTGGAATGATTTAATGAATACTTTCAAATACAATATTCGTCTATCGACTGAGACTTTTTCTCATTTCGATCAGCTGTATCCGTCAAAACAGTACCTGGTGTATCTACCATTCATTTGAACGATATTATTTATATTATTATTATCGTATGCAGAAGAACAAAAATATTTATAATCGTTTGTCGAGTTTTTCAAAAACGTTGATTGGAATTCTTCACTTTGTCTTTTGATTTTATATTATTTTTAGTTTTAAAGTTGCTTCTTCCCATTTTTCTGAATTTCTATTTCGTAACATCTATACGTGTGCGCAAAATGATGTTTTATTTTTTGCGTAGTTCTAAGAAAACTACTCCTTTGTTTATTAAAATGTATATCAGCAGCATATTATAAAAATTCTGAGCAAAGATTTTAATTTTTTCCACTATTTACATTCTATTTTTGGCTGTAACTGTCATAGATTCCCCTAAATTCATAACGTAATTACGAATAAGACCATTGTTCTCGATTCGGATGGCATCTAATATTTTGCCTGGTATACTACTGTGACCATCTATTGTAAATTTGTTATCAAATACGCTCTTTCGAAATTTGCTTCTTTTTGCCGAGAATAGGAATATAGTTTCTGTAAAATGTGCAAATTATATTACAATCGTTATTTCTATCTTTGATATTCGGATTTCTGCACTTTTGCAAATTTCTAGACATTAGTTTCTTACATTTAAATTATTTTTCCGGTGTTATATCCTAATATAGAAATTTTACCAAAAAGATAGGCATTTACTATGAATTCTTCGGGTTTTTTCATCAGTTACTTGATGTTTTTTTCTCAGATGTCGTAAATTTCTTGAAACATATATCTCCTATTTGATGTAACTTTTGTTGCAAATGAGAGTAGCCAAAACCAATGTTTTTCTTGTTTTTGCATCCACTATTTTAATTTATTTGTTTTGTTACTTTATTATATTTCTACATCGTAGATGATGCCACAGGTCTTACAACTAAAAATTATTGTGCTTCTAATAAACAACTAATATGTTTTTTTAGCCATCACTATATTTCTAAGAGTATGTGAAAGTTTAGTCTTATGATTGGTTAATTTTTTTACTGAACTATATTAAATCCCTGGTGGAGATCAGCCTTCTACTTTTCAATAACGTATTCATTTTCTTGAAATCGTCTATTCGGCCTCATTATTTTGAATTCAAACGAATTTTGACACCTTTATCAATGTTAATCATTTGGAGGGTTGATATAGTACATACGCCGAATAAATTTCTTTTCCAATCTAACATGTCACGTAATAGTCACCTCTCTGGATTGGTAATTTCTGCGACCTCAACCCAGCATCAGCATCGGTACACACAAAAGTTGCCTTGTTTACGGATTTTTAAATGTAAAAGAAAGTGAGCAAAAATGTTTGCTTTTCTTTCGGTAGCCCAAACGACATCCATTTATGAGGCAAAGGACAAACTATAACAACATGAAAATTCGTTACTTGTACTTTGGATTAAACGATTTTGAGCTTAGAAATTGTCCTGAAATTTATCGAAAAACTTACAGGGAATCAGAGAAATAAATTGTGGAATAAATTCTGATCTCGAGGAAGCAGGGATAACTACTTCATATATTATTCTACTTTGGTTTTATACAAAATTATCAAACTACTGTGCCAAACTTGTCAATATGTCATGTCTTCATTATTATTTCATTAAAATCAAGAACGTGGGTAATATAGTTCATTACTCAACTGAAATCGATTGAGTAATGAAGCCCTTACTCAACAGGAGTGGAAAAGGAATAAACGTGTAACAGAACGATGAAATAATTTTGAATTAGTAGTGGATAACTAAAATTATTTCAACATCAATTTTATGCAATTTTGGGAGTTTGTATTTTGTATTTTTTTATAATTCCTATCTGCTAAGTTGTATTGGAACCCACAACTAATAAAATAATATGTAGGTTTACAATTTGCTTCTTTAAAAATATATTTTTTTAATTTTTGAAAATTTCATCTATAATAAATATCGTGTTCTATGTATTGTAAGGCGCCCGTTGATTGTGATTTTTTGATTATTTGATTTTTCGATATTACGATATTTCGATATAGGGTTACAGAGTCAGTTAGTCAGTCAATCAGTGAAGAGCGTAACTATTATAGTCTGATTCTTTTTAAACATATTGCTCAAAATCATAGCACTTTCATAGTAGCAATGATTTTGTAATTATTGTCAAAATGTATTTTAATATACATTTACCTAATCTTTTTGTGACAACTAAAGTAAATTACTCAGATAAATTAATTAAAACTTAATTTTTTTATAAGTGGGTGTTGTATAATGAATATAGAATAAAAGTAGGGGTTTAAATAAATTTATCAAATTATTGGTGACTATTTCTTTTCTTTCTTTTTACGAGTTAAAAAGAATTTGTCACTTTTTTTTTATTATTTGTTTTTATATTTATGCGTTAGGTAAAACCCTACTCCTACGCACTATACATTACGCATTATTATACTTAGTTCATTAGTTGCATCTATTGTAAAGGAGTCTCATTGTTAATTGTTTTATATTGCATAATAATTGATTTTGGTTAAAATAACTTCTATTTTAGAAATAGTTTAGATAATAATTTTATGTGGCCGATGTCTTGTGCGCTTATTAGAATTATGAGTAATCTTGCAATTGCCATTTTAACTTGTCTCCAACCGTATTAGTACTTTATTAAAATTAAAATAAATTAATTGTTTTAAAGTGTTTAATAAATTCCGTTGAAACAAAATAAAATTATTTTTAAAAATTTATTTTACGTCGTTAGAACGTAAAATTTTATTGTCGCTGCATTTAGATACTCTATAAAATTCGTATATGTATTTGTTTCGAATTAACATAACATGTAAAAAATTTAATAAAATCATTTTAATTTATACAATAATATTTTTTACTAATTATTTCAACTGTATGTATTTTATAGTTCCTATTCATTTATTCTCATATTTTATTTTTGTAATATATGTTTTATGTACCAAATATAATTTATTTTTGTTTATGATTGTACAATTCTGAAATGAATAAATTTTGTAAATATATTTATTTGTAATTGTTTCACCTTCGCTTAAAATTGACGTTACTACATTATATGATAATTTTATAGTAGCAAACTTCTGGCGAATTCGGAAGTAAAATAGCGCAGGTGTTTTTTAAAATACAGACAAGTTCTCGCTTGCGGCTTACGCAGCTGTTACACACTCGAGGACAAAGACACGGTAAAGCACGACTTCGCGCGAGGCACGAGTTGCGAATGTCTCAGGAGTAGGCACACCCGGCCTTACAGTGATTGGCTCGATCATTTTTAGCGAAGCTCCACAAAAGTGGGACGTCTTACGGGGTCCCCTCTAGCCCCACTTCCGATGAGTAAGTCACCAAGCTGTATAAAAAGGCCGTTAATAGAACATGGTTAAATTCATGGTTTGATTTTCAATTTTCGTTTCAAATATTTTAGTAATACAAAAAAGTCTCATAATAAAAATTAGGAGTCCGAAAGTTCCCGAAGTGTTGCAGATGACTTTTGAAAGATTCTAAAAAACTAATCAAATTTTGCGCGCTTATTTCGGGGAATTAAAAATTTGTAATGCTAAAAATTAAATAATGGATTTAAAAAAAAGCTACCGGAAAAAGTTCGATGCTCTTTCTGGTGCAGCTTCTATATTAGGACATAAAACTGGTAAAGTACTATTTATGGATGTTAGAAATAAATATTGTGAGATATGTAAAAGGGCCCGGAATAAGAATATCACACCTAGGGAACACGAGTGTAATGCAAATTGGACAGGTAGTTCATCTGCTATGGAAGCTGATTCTTGTTCAAGGTTTTAAAGAAAGTCAAATTAAAAGGGGACTAATTTATAATAAGTTTATTGCCGATGGGGACAGTAGTAGTTACAAAAAAATATTAGAAGCCAATCCTTATCGTAATAATAATATTCGTGTCAAAAAAATCGAATGTAAAAATCATTTTTAGCGAAGCTCCACAAAAGTGGGACGTCTTACGGGGTCCCCTCTAGCCCCACTTCCGATGAGTAAGTCACCAAGCTGTATAAAAAGGCCGTTAATAGAACATGGTTAAATTCATGGTTTGATTTTCAATTTTCGTTTCAAATATTTTAGTAATACAAAAAAGTCTCATAATAAAAATTAGGAGTCCGAAAGTTCCCGAAGTGTTGCAGATGACTTTTGAAAGATTCTAAAAAACTAATCAAATTTTGCGCGCTTATTTCGGGGAATTAAAAATTTGTACTGCTAAAAATTAAATAATGGATTTAAAAAAAAACAAAAATATCACGGAGGAAAGTCTGAAAAATTTAAAACCGATGGTGCAGAAGTTCCAGTAAGTATACCCTGGAAGGAAAAACTCCAAATCACCGCAATAAAATTTAAATTATCCCATTATTGAAAACAACTGAACTAAGACATCGAGGATTATATTATACACATGGAATCAATAATAATATCTATTTTAATTTAATAAATTGAAAAACAAAGAGAATACTTAAAAAAAATCGCTATTTTGTTTAAATTTGAGGTTATAATCTTCTCATTATCTCCTTACGGGGAGGTTAAACTGATCAGTAAATTCAAGTGTCCAGTAACCTAAATTTACTGAAAGGTTGCTATTACTGACAGGTGAATATACACTTACAGATGAAAATCCTGTCAGTCACGCTAATGAACACTTTACTGAAACACTTTACAAATAAGCACTCTTAAAAAATAGATTAAAAACACATAAATTCACCTTACGCAATATAAGTATACACTTTACGATCTTCTGGAGTACGTGCTAAATATTCTTTTTCAATTAAACGCTCAATGCACTTTTTAATAAAAACAGGTGATGGCAAAAACCGGCTTTTTAACTGTTCTGTAACTTCAGCTACCAACATATTATTAGGCATTTGCTTCCTAGATTTCATAATGCGAACAATAGCTGCTTCAATTTCGTGCTTTCTATCTTCGTCCACTTTATTCCTTGTATCTCTTCTGTCAGGTTCACTTTCAGCTTTAGCTGCTACAGTCTGAATTTTAACTCTGTGCAGTTTTGACGTGAAGCTATCGTTAACGAAAAATTCATCTGTTGGTTCAATTTCTTTAGTTTTTGTATTTTTTCTTAATATTCGTTGTGTCGCTTTCCCCATTGCTAACGATTGTAGTACTCTAATTAGATCACTCTCAGGAATATCTGTTTCGTTTTGAATTTCTTCGTATGATAACTTGTCATGTTTGTTAAAGAGCATCAAGACTACCATCTGGTAGGTTGATACCTGAATAATATGCTTTCGAGGGCCAGAACGTGTTGACACTACACTAGTAGAAGACAAACAAGCCCCATCTTTATCGCTATCTTCCTTCTTGGGCCCGTAGAAAACTGCATTAAGATCTGCATTGCCTAACTGTGGTTGCAGGGTTAATTTACGACCATTATGTTTACCTAAATAAAACCTAAAATGACGATTTACGTTTTAAACATGATAGCAAACTTTCTCTGGTATTACAAATGAAATTTAAAAAAATTCTTGTTGAAACATAAAGAATATTATTTTTTGTCTTACCTATGGAAGGATTCAAAGGCTGCCAATGGTGTGGCTGGGATGTGGCACTTGGGCATAGCACTTTGTATTGGCCAAAAACCTGTTGTTAAGACCCGCATAAACAAATCGACACCACCAAGATTCGTTTCATTTTTATTAAAATATTCTTTGAATTCATCCATTAACGTGTTTGATACTGTTATATCTTTGAACATTCCTTCTAGTTTGGAAGTGAATTGACAACCGCACTCCGTCTAAAAAAACAATTATTAAAAAATTAATTTTTGATTTAAATTTTATCTTACTTTTAGTTTAGAGATTATATTTTTATCCCCATCATCACTAACAGATTTATTAAGCAAAAGACGTTTTGCTAAATGTTGTTTGAAGTATCTTTCAAAAACATCTTTTTCTTGTAAAAATCTGAACAGCGCCATTGATTTATCCAATACTTGTTCGATTTCTTGTTCAGACATCTAAAATAGAATTAAATAAGCCTAAATCATAAACATCAAAATGGATGTCTTACCCCTTTTACTCCTTTTTTAAGTTTGTCATCAATGAACAAAGACAGATATTCAGGAATTTTGGGATTCAAATTCAAAAAGTGCTCAAAGCCAGAAGTAATCATCTGCTTGAAAATTTTATCATTTGAAAAAGAGTTTAATAGGAAATGATCAAATCTGAAAAAAAATTAGTTATAAAATATGTTTTAATTAAAAACAGTAAAATTATTTACCTATCTTTAAGATCTAGTAATGATTGAACAAAGGTGATAGCATTTGTGGATACTTGATGCTCTTCCTCTTGTACCAAAGCCTTTCCCTGTTCACGTAAATAATGTGAAACACAATCGGCAATGGTTTTTAAACCATCATTAACTCTACCAAACAATTTATACATGCAGGCTAAATCTTCTGTTTTTTGATTTTTTAGCATATGGACAACACCAGAATTTTCCATCTAAAAAAAACAATTATAAAAACTTCATGAATTCGTTTCGAAATTTATAAACTTACTTCTACAATAGTTTTCATATGTTTTATAATTAATTCTTCTTTTACAACTTCAACTATCCTAGATTCGGTGGAAATATCTAAACAATGCTTGGCACGATCAGATTCCTCATTTATCCGTGCTTCTACCTTTTTAATATATTCAGATGCACCATTTTCTTGTAAAAGTTTTTGACTTTCCACTTTATAAAATTCAACTGATTGTTGCAAGAACGGCCTTTCAAAATCTTCCTCATAAATAGTTCGTTTGGTATTTCCAAGAACCATCAGCATTTGGCAGGCATTTTTTATGGAAATCCCATCAACTTTTTCACCTCTTCTCTCTCGCATCACCATGTTTAAAAGCGTGTATCTTAAATAATCTTTGATACAACCATACCTTACAACCTGATCTCGAAAAATTAACACCCCCAGATCATAAACATTATCAACTTCGTTATGTTGTACGTAAACTTTATCCATGTACAATAAGATGTCCCTAATCATAACCATGGACGTTTGATGGTCAGTCCAAGCTTGATTTAATGTCATTAAAAAATTATTATGTAATGATTTTAAAACATCTTCTTTAACCTAAAAGACGATTAATGATTATAATTGTTAATAAAGTTTTATGTGTAATAATTACTTTAGTTTCCAAATGTTGTGCAACAACTTCTTTAAGACCAGTGTAAAGCCTTTCTCCGTGTTTGTGCTGTACCATGATGTAAGCATTACGATAAAGTTCCTCAAAACTAAACCCTGAGTTGTTTTTCTTTTGAATTTCCTGAATGGCATTCTTCAAATGGGCCCATATGCTATCCACATCCTTCTCATCCCTAGTCATCTAAAATACAAAACTTTAATGAATATATTGGTAGGCGCAAGCGTCCAATTGGATCTCTCAGCTTAGTAATATTCATAATTTATTGACAATAAAGAGAAAACAATTAAAAAACTAAACTCTCTCCAAATTTCTGTTTCCACTTTATTAATTTTTGTAGAAGTCTTGTACCGTGAGATTCGTTAGATCTCTCTATCTGGGCTTTTTTTGTGACTGTCAATTATAAATTACAAAGAAATAGCTGGTACGGACTTCACAAAACACCCATGTTTTCCTACTATTCGTAAGGGGTATTTAAGTTTATAAAATTTACTTATGTTTCTTGTCTAAATAAAAAAATAGTAGAATTTTGTTTGTAGTTGACATTTGACACAGTTTATTACTTTGTTTCGTTAACAAACTCCAATAGATGGCCAAAAAATTATATTGAACTTAACTAAACTCAACATATTATAAGCTCGTAATAAATTTAATTTGACGAGCTTTACTAATACAGTTCGATACCTACCGCTTACCGCACACAATTTATTGAATTGATTGAAATAATTAAACTTGTTAAACGATTTAATTGATAACGGTTCTAATTATACAGGCCAACAAAAGAAATGATTGTAAAAACTGTTTAAACTAATTTACCTAAATCCTATGTACTTTTGGGTACTGAAAGCGTATTAGATATCAGTTTTTTTTATTACCCACAATTCTCTTACAATATGACATCAATTATTTATAATTATAATTAAACGCCCTGAATACAATGAGCAACATTTTGAACATTTGCTTTAATATTCAATAAAATATTTAATTTATTTACAAATAATTTAATTAATTTTAATGTTCAATAAAATGTTTGATATATTTGTAATTTTTTTTTTCAAAGCGGCTTAACATAATGCATAGGTATTCATTTTCAGTTGATATTTAAAAAAAATAAAACATGGGGGTTGGTATTTAAAAAATAGAACGATGACGTCATGGGGCCTTATGTAATGATGTCACCAAACTTTTAAAAAGTTCAAAACGACGGCTTCTAATTTTGTATGTTAACCTGTCGGAGCGTTTTTTTTATAATTGTACCGTTCAATTAATAATGAATTTATTGAATTATAACCTGTACAATAGGCAGATTCTGGTCAAAATTAAAGGCATTTAATTAGAAACAAATATGGTAACCATGGAAATTGTCCATTACAACCCAAATAACAAATTTAAATTTAAAGGCCTTTAAATTTAAATGATTTGACCAGAATCGGGGTATAAATCAGCTGGAACAGTTTTTTTGTGACCGCCTTGAATTGGTAGATATTGCAACAAATAAGCACGAATTATTAAATAATTTAAACCAAATGCCAGATGGTGCTAATAGATAATTTTTGTTCGGAAATTTTTAAACCTCTAGCCAGCGAAATTATCTAGCTAATCAAATTTTTGCTATATAGATTTTCTACAAATTAAGATTTTGAGGGTTTGTAATGATTCTGTTTAATACAGTTTTTGCATGTGAAACTTTTAAAACATTTTTAATATGCAATATTAAATAGTTTATCGTTTATCGCCTGATGCGAATACACCATTTTTCAAAATTTTATTGATTTGCTTACAGAAGTCTATTAAAAATATTATTAATAATGTAACTATTAATAAAAAAATTATTATTATAAAAAAATCACCATACGACGTGTGTAGGCAACTGTATAGACATTTTTAAAAAGAAAGCTTGCGTTTCCTATTGATAGAGCGCTCTGCGATCGTTCTATTATTCTTCGTTCTAACACTTCGTTTTACCGCATTCCGTTCTAACACTTTACGTTCGAATACTTTTAGATTCTAACACATTTCGGTTGTAACACTTTTCGATTCGAACATTTTACGGTTCTAACATGTTATCGTTCTAACAAATTACGTTCGAACGATTTACACGGCACCATTCATAAACATATGATGTTTTCATTAAAAGCTTTATAGTATTTTTATAACATTTTCATGCGATTTTTGCGGTTTTAGCTTAAAGATGTAGGAATTTATTGGAATTCATGGAAACATCCAAAAATCTCCAAAAACAACGCGAAAAAATTTATTGATCGAAAATGCTTTATGACTTTTTTCTATGTTTTCTATAAAATTACATAAGAAAATATTAATTTTAATACTTCTACTTCCTATATAATATCCACGGCTTAAAGAAAAAAACATCACACGTTAATTTAGAAAAAATTTAACTTTGCATTAAAAATTTACATAACAAAATATTATGAAAAATAAAAAAACTTACCTTCATATTTAACGAGTTGTAAAGATAAAACGGTGTTTAACTTCTGCTGATTTTCTCTAAAAATTTCACAATTTTAATATAAGACTCACTGACAATGAAGTATTTTGAGAATTTTTGACTTCACTAGATGAAGCAATTTTGTGGACTGATCTTGGTTGAAATAATTTTGGTTAAATAAGGTGAATAGGGGTATAAGGGTGGGGGTAATTGCTTCCAATACTAAAGTAATTATATTGCTTATTTGAAGAAGGGCTTTACTATTTACCTTCGAATTCTGAGAATTATCTCTAACCTTTGTTCAGGTGATGCGTATTTAATAAAAATCTTTATAGATTCACATATTGTAGTTTAATATTGATTTTAATTGGTTTTGTTTCCAAGAAAATTTTAGTAAATTTTAAGAAATTGATGTTAAAAATATAATTTCGAGAATGACTACCGAGTTTTATGAGGTTTAAAGTAGTTTTATTAGAAAATATTTTCTTTTTTTAAATAAATAAATAAATTTAAAATATATAAGCATTTTAAAGTTATTATATTAAAATTGTCCAACTTCAAAATTTCTTTAATTTTGTCATTTCATTAATAAAACGGGATTTGTGCATTTTTTTCCAATTTTTCCAATTTTACCATTTTAATTTCGGAAAAAATCAGATCCCATTTATGATTTAAATAAAAGTAGTTTATTCAATCACCTAATTATTCCATTTTTTTTCGAAATCAACTCATTTAATGAAAGATGTTAGTAATTTGTTATTAAATTATAAAAAACTCTAAAACTAGATATTTGCTTTTTTGTAGAATTTTTATTATACAGGGTGTCCCAATTTAAGTTGCATTAGATGGGTACCTTTTTATTAAGTTACATATTCGGTTATATGGGCAATGTTTTGCAGTTTTTATACTTATTCAGATGCCATTTAAAATTATCAAAAATTCTGAACCATTCCGAAGATAAACGGAAAAAAACTGAAAAATTAATTTTCGTAAAATGTCGATTATTTCGTTAACTAGATAAATTAAAAATATTTTAAATTTGTTTTTATTAGGGTTTCAAGATCAAAACTGGTCAAAGAAAAAATCTGTTTATTCGTTTTATAGCCAACGCTTCGAAAATTTTTAGTTTCATCCTCAGGGCACTACAATGAGATTTTTATAATTACAAGACAATTACAGAAATTTACACATTAAAAATACAACGAATTTTACATAAAATACTCAAATATTTGTTTTTAAAAAAAGGAAAAATTACATTAGGTATTTATTTTATGTAATTTATAATAATTACTTTTTATTTATCTAGAACAAGTATTAGCTTATTTTTATCCAACATGTTTGGCACATTTACATTAACTAATAATAACGAAAAGGATGAAAATTATTACGACACTTACCAAAACTATTTGATCAGAATAGTTAGAAGAATTAAGCACATGATTAATTTTATAATTAATTTAATATTAATTTGCAAATTTTGTAAACTACGTCTGGACTTTGTAAACCGAATAAATTTTTTTTTATTTTATTTAAATATTCACTTCTTTTATATTTTAGCAAACAAATTCTACAATCGCGTTCAAAATCAAGGTACAATAACTTACATACCTAAATAAAATTATAATCAACTTATTTTAAAATGACAAATTGCTTGAATTCATTTATGTTTTGTTTTGGGTAATTTCTTAATTATTCCATAATAGCATTTATTAAGGTGTTCTATATCTTGTTTTTTATTAAAAGTGTTTTCATATTTCTGAATATTAATTATTTCTAGAAATTCTTTTTTTTTCCTATTTTGTTGTGTTCCTAAAATAATGTGGTTTTCAAAGTCAAAAGCGTGATTAAGAGAGGTAGCCTCTAAGTTCCTCCCAGATTGTCCTATATAAGTTTTTTTACAGGTTTTGCAGTTAATTTTGTATACGATATTATTTTGTAAATTTTTTGGAGTTTTTGATTTATTGTTGAAAACAATTTTTAAGTTATTTTCATTTTTAATAATTATTCTATATATACTATTATCCATTTCTTTTGGGAAAACTTTTTGGATTCTATTTGACAACCCTTCAATATAAGGAACCTTAAACCATTTTATATTACTTGTTGACTCTTTTTTATCCCCATTTGTGGAGTTTAAGATCGTATCTTGGACGGATAGTCATTCCTTATTAATATTTGTTTGATAATATTTAAGTTTTTTGGCCAATGTTGTTCATGTGCCAATTTTATAGCTCTATATTTTAGATTTTTTATAACATTTATCTTTTGCTGGAAACTATGACATTTGGTTTGCGGTACCAATTTGTATTAATTTCTCTATTTTGGTAAATTATTACATTAACATCTAAAAATGGAATAGACGAATTAGTCTCTTTTTCATGCGTAAAAGTCAGATTTTGATGAAAAGAATTAAACATATCTAGCATAACTCCAACCTCCAACCTTATCACTAGGTATTATGGTGAAAATATCATCTACGTATCTCTTATAAATTAATGGTTTAAAATCTTATTTTAACAAACATTCATTTTGTAATTTTTGCATAACTAGATCTGCGCATATAGGTAATAAACAATTACCCATACCTAGACCACTTTTCTGTTTGTAAAAACCATTGCTGCATTCAAAATAACTATTTTCTATAACAAATTTAAATGGCCTAATAAAATCCTCACAAAAAAGATTCGTATGGCTTTCTATATAAATCCATCTATCTTTTATAATTTCTATTACTAAATCTACAGGAACATTGGTGAAAAGTGACTTTACATCTATTGATAACATTGTATGATCACTAGGTACATACAATCCTTGTATTTCATCAACTAAATCAAAAGAGTTCCTTACATAGTGTTCATTAGTATGAAAAGCATGTTTGAGTAGTTCCGCTAGGTGTATAGATAAATTATATATTGGCGAATTTATAAAACTTACTATTGGTCTCAATGGCATATCCTTCTTATGCGTTTTGCATAGAAAATACATCTTAGGGTATATACCATTGTAACATTTTAAATATTGTGATTGTTCTCTACTTAGGATATTTGATTTTTTTAATTCATTAATTATAAATTATAACATTCATTTAATTTTGAATGGTTTTGGTTGGGTCTTTGTTTATTTTTTGATAGATGTCAGTATTGTCTAACACCTCCCTAACTTTTCTATCATAATCCGTTCTATTTAATATTACAGTAGATTTTGTTTTATCAGACTTAAGAACTATTATTCTACTTTCATTATCTTTACAAAATTTTATGGTTTCTTGCGTGTTGTCATTTGTAAGCCCTGATCTCATTAAATTATGATTATTATGCATTGGTATATTACCCTTATTTTGAAAATGGGTAATTAAGTTTACAACTTTGTTTCCAAGTTCGATTTTTTCTTCCAATGGAAAGTGATCTAAAATATACTCTACGTCCACTAAAAGCTCCTCAATGTATTTTGTGTAAAATTCGTTGTATTTTTAATGTGTAAATTTCTGTAATTGTCTTGTAATTATAAAAATTTTTGATCCTGAAACCCTAATAAAAACAAATTTCAAATATCAGCTCTGGATCCTAATTAATGTTAAAAATATTTTGGATAAAAGTTATTTGTTTCGTTTTTTAAATTTTCTTTTTAGGATACCATTTACAATCTTCTGGCAATAATTCAAAAAATTCCAAAAATTCATTAATCTTCAGAAAAACAAGTAAAGTTACAGGTCTCCTTTAAAAAAATTGGGTATTCATTCTTTTTTATCTATCAGGTAACTACTGAACATTTAGCGACTAAAGAGACATGGCAACAATGTTTTTTGGGCTTTTGCACTTCTATTTTGTTCTATTTTTTAAAATTTTATAGCATTTATGACGTATGAGTAAAAAATAAATTCTTTCTATCATTTCTCATTGAGTTCAGATCTTAAAATTTCTAAATTTTCTAGGATGTTCCTCTCACTATTACTATTTGTGAAATTCAACATTTGAAAGTTATCATCTCTATCAAATATATGTTTACTGTTCAAAATGTGTTCTGAGAAATGTGACAGGTTCGGTCTGTTTAACCTAATGGCCGCCTCGTGTTCCCTTAACTGCGTGTCAAAGGATCTTCTAGTTTGTCCAACATACTCCGCGTTACAACCCCCACACTGCAATTTATATACGCCCTATGTTTCTGATTTTTGAACTTTATCTTTATTATTTTTCAAACAGGTAAGTCCTGGTGTGGTTCTAAATGAGATTTTAATATTTGTGTTTTTGAAAATCTGAAGGAATTGGAGACTTAGATTATTAAGGAACGTAATTGCAGCGTAGTTTATGGGATCCTCTAGCCGAG
The DNA here is from genome assembly GCA_963971135.1 of Stenus bimaculatus. Taxonomy (NCBI): domain Eukaryota; kingdom Metazoa; phylum Arthropoda; class Insecta; order Coleoptera; family Staphylinidae; genus Stenus; species Stenus bimaculatus. The sequence goes on from OZ020181.1 coordinate 20,135,256, forward strand.
AATGAGAGACATCGATGTACGCTTCTTTGTAAAGTAGTTTTAAGCGATCTTTTGATAATGTTTTTTTAACTAGATTATTTGGAAACCCATTATTGCTTCCTATCAACCGGATGGTTTTAACTTCGCGCTCAAAATTTACTAGGTCCATTGAGATCGTGAATAGTCGATGCGAAAAACTGTTGAAGGCCGCCAACCTATGCGACATGGGGTGGTTGGAGCCGAAGCTAATGGTGGTATCTGTGAACGATGGTTTTCTGTAAATCGAGAAGGATAGGGAACCTCCCAAATTTGTGATGTGGATATCCAAAAATGGGAGCCTCCCATCCTTCTCGTTTTCCAAAGTGAACTTAATTTTCGGATGTAAGTTATTAAGTGTATCTAATAGTGAATTCAAGTTATCTAACGGGCCATTAAATATTACTAACACATCGTCCACATACCTCCTCCACAGCTTGACTTCCTTCACGCAGTCCTTGTTGATATTGAAAAAAATTTTTTCTAAATGGTGCATGAATATCTCTGCCGTAAGGGGGCTTAATGGATACCCTATTGCTAAGCCATCTTTTTGTTGATAGAAAGTGTTGTTAAATTTAAAGAAATTTTGATTTAATGATAACGTCAACAAGGAACTGAGCGAGTCCACCTCCACATCGGACAAGTCTGACTCCAACAACAGGTTGTTTGTGAGTTGTATGCACTCAACTACCGGGATGGATGTGAAAAGCTTCACCACGTCGAAGGAAGCAACAATGAAAGGTTCTTCGAAGGTTATGTTTCTCAACTGTCTTGTCAACTCGGCCGAGTTCTTTACGCTGTATTCGTTGGAAAAACCCGTCGATGCCTTCAGCCTAGAGTTCAACAAACCCGACAACTTATGTGACTGCGACCCATAAAATGAAACTACCGGTCTTACTGGTAAAGAATTGATGTTGAAGTTGTCGAAATTGTCTTTTAGTGTAGTTTTAAAGTTTTTGTTTTATTGTATATTTGGGATTTTATTTAGTTTTATGAAATTATTGGCTGTAAGAAAATTTTCTGTGATGTTAATGTAATTCAGTTTATTTAAAATGACTAAAATGACTAATGTATTGCCTTTGTCGGCTTTAGTAAGAACTAAGTTTTTATCTAATAGTTTTTCTTTAAGTGCGTTAAATTCTGTGTAATTATTATCAAATCTAGAACGGGTATTATGTTCTTTAATTTTTAAAATTGTTTCTATCATTTTTGTTTTGATTATGTCACTGTTTGGTGGTTTAAAACGGTCCAACACGTTTAGGACCTCAATACCCTGACGATCGATGTCTCTATCATGACAAACCCGATGTGGACTCGACTTCAACCCCATATTTAGGATCTCCAACTCTATGTCGGAAAAAGGAACCTCGGACAAGTTGAAAACCTTAGGAAAAAACTGTTCCTTCTTAATCGGTTTTTTGAAAGCTGACAAGAGATCATGTTGGAGGTTTTTGTTTATGTGTAAATTATTAATTTCAGCTGGGTTTGTCAGTGACTGATTTTGATTACCAAGGGGTGAGGTTGAAGTCAAAACCACATCGGATCTGGAGTTGTCCCGGTTCATGATTTTTATTTAATGAATGATTTTGGAGGTGCCTTCTGTTGATGTCGTTTCTAACGAAATTTACTACGAAGTATACGACAATTGTGAATATAAAGTTAATTTAATTTATTTTAACCCAATTAATATTATAAATAAAATAAGTACATGTAATTTTAAATACACTTCAAATAATTCGTACGCCAATACATTTTATATTTATTTTATAAAAGTGAGGTTATGTACACATCAAGTCATCAATAATTGACTATAGAACTCTCTGATAGTAGACAACCCTGTTTAATTCTACTTCGGTTATGATCGATTGGGTTCGTATTTTTAATGGAGACATTTCGAAAAAGACTTGTAACAATGATAGTTTTTTCTAGTTAATCAAATGCACGATCAACGAAAAAATATTGTAAGCAACTCGTAGAATAAAATGCGATTAATAATCTCGAAAATTAACGCACTCGCGTTCCGCTCGTGCTTTAAAATTTCTCGATTATTAATCGCCTGTTTTAACCAACTCGTTGCTTAAATAACTATTAGAATAGAGTGAGTTTTTTATTTTAATATTAAATATTAATTAATTAATTTTTGGATGGATCTATCACATATTAGTTATTTAGTCAGTTGAAAACTTTGCTGCGTATCAAAATGAAGCGTTCTGAATGGTTTAGACTTCAATGAGTTATACCATAATCAATAAAATAATATCCTAATAAAATCAAAATATCATTAAAAAAATTTGTTAATTTAATTACACTTTAATAGTATATTAAAAATATTTTTTTAAATTATGTAAATTAAATATTTAGTTATTTTTTTTTTAAATAATAAAATAATGGTGTATTTTAATTTTTTTATCGAAAACCAAATCAAATTTTCTTATTTTATTTACCAACATTACTTTTGCTACAGTATGGCCTATAATGTAGATTCCATAAATTCATGGAAATAATCACAATAATAATTTCTTAGAAAAGGACAAACCTAATTACCTATTTACAACTAATCCAAAGCAGCGATGCCTACGTAAGATTGGCAAGGAACTGATTATTTACCTATTATTGTACTTTTATGTATTAAAACCTTGTTTTATTATTTTTGGTTGGTAAAATTTTATTGATTGAAATTTGTAACACCTTTTATTTTATACGAAAAAAAAGTTGTTCAAAAAATTCTAAGAAATCATTGATTTTTTATCAAATTTTCCATTGTGTTTCTGATATTTTACCTAAAGATGCTGATTTTTGTACTTTGCAAAATATTTAATCTTTTTCTTTATACAGGGTGTTTTTAGAATAGTGCTGACGGCTTCGTGTGCTTATACTACAAGTAAGAAAGTAACTCAACTGTTACCGAGATACAGGGTGTTGAAATTTCTTTTAATTTTGTACTTCATAGTTATTTGCTCTGGATCGGCTAAATAAAATTTAAAACCAGTGGTGTAGAAATGGGTCAAGGTGCCCCCTTTTTTGAAATGCAAGTTTTTACAGTTTCGTATAAATTTTTAAAATGTTCATTCAATTTACCACAAAAAAGTGCATTTATAAAATTTTGATAAAATTAATGGTATTTCAGTAATCTGCTTGTGTTATAATCAAACTAATTAAAATTTTAAACAATTTAACTTTAAATAAGGAAAATTAAAATTAAAAACTTTTAGTATAACATTTTATCGGTGTTTATAATGAAAGAACGTGTGAGAAAATTTTTAATTTTTGAAAAACGCCTTAATTGTTCATTATACAAATATACCTATATCTTTTTATTAAAACAAAAATACAAAAAGTTTTAGTCAAAAGTCTCAATTAAAAATGGCTGCCCTTTAATAAAGGCAAATCTAAAAAAACTTCATAAATTTGTCCTATAAACATTTAATAATTTTACAAAATATCACTTAATATTTTTTCCAGGAATTACTTATTTGTAACTTCTAATTATTTTCAATGAAAAGCTTAATCTCTAAAATGATAATTACTTCTTGTGTTTAGATTTTCATACCTCAATAAATTAATTAAAAGAATTAAAATAATGAGACAAATTACAGGGCATGCCCAGGTACTTATGTTAATATCCGAATTTAACAGGGATTCTACCAAACCGTTTTATTAACCGAAATTCGGTTAAAACTGTTTTATTTGAACTAACCGGAACCGGTTTTTAACTGTTTTACTAACCGGTTTTACAATCAAAGTAAAAAATAATCTAAAACGCCGTTTTTAAAACAAAACCGGGTTTTTCAATTAACCAAAACCGAAATACCTATTTTTCAATTTTTAAAAACCAGAACCGAAATTTTTAATTACCGAAACCTTTTTAAAACAATTTGTAAGATTTTATAAAGGTTGCGGAAATAGTACTGCAGCCATTTGCTGTAAATTTATCAATATCGGTTTGATCAAAAAATTTTCCATAAAAAATTGACATTTGTCTGTGATATTACTTTTATTTTTCCACATAACGTGACTGAAATATGACTAACAAAATGTTTGAAATCTCAAATTGAATATTCCGACTTTGTTCCTTTCATAAATGTTTTATGAATTCATTGACTAATTGATAAAAACAAACGCTGACATTTAAATAAGACGACAAACTTGTGTCACATCAACAAGTTAATAAAACGTTCTATATTCCATTTAAGGTTTTAAACTAAGCGTGACGTGAAAAAAACAAGAGCAAAGTCGCAAATAAATGTCAATTTTCAAACCATACAACATTTATATAAGAGACATTTTTTGATCAACCTAATATTAAAAAGTTACTGGAATTTTTGCGAGTACTCATCTATATGTAGAAATTACAAATTTTGTTTTAATTGTTTTTCTAGCTAAAAAATATAAAGGATGGTAGATTTGGTTTTCCAAAAACGCAATTTCATTAATTTATTTATAATTTTAATCCTCCAATTTGTTTCCCTAAATTAAGTAGATGCTAACAAGATTCTGAAAATTAGAGATTCTGTGATAGCAGGTAGCTGTGATTACTTTGCTAAATTTTAGTGAAATGAATCGTTATACCCCCACTATATTGTCTCAGTAATGGCTACTTAAGGTCCGCTAATTTGCTTTAGTGTTTAGTTTGCGTCCGGTTGTTGTCGTCGTCGCATCAACGTCTCCCGAACGGAAAATTCTCTCGAAAAACACGTGCACATTTTTGACATGATGTCGGCCAAAGCAGGCAAACGACGCTTCCGCACGGCACACGAGAAATTGGTGGCAATTCGTCGGGTGCACGACGGGGAACGCAAAGCGTCCGTGGCTCGTGACATCGGCGTGCCAGAATCCACCCTTCGAGGATGGTGTAAGAATGAAGAGAAAATTTGCTGCATTTCGCGCCAGTCGAGCCCAGAAACCGATTATTCCGTACACGGTACTACCAACTACGACCCTCCCAAGAAGAAAAAACCTAAAATCGACGATGGTAAATACCCGGTGGTTGACTACTCCAAAAGCCAAGACGAAAAACCGTTAAACTTAAAAGCGGCTGATAAATCGGCAATTACCGAGAGAGAACGCAATCGCGCCGAATTGGCCAGGTTGAGCATAGAATTGGGTTTGGACCGGCCCGAAATGTACACCCCCATGACGGGAAACACCCTCGCAGACATCTGCAACATCAACTTGTCGAGCCAGTGGAATAATTTACTTATGCAGCAATTCAATTGGTTGAAAATACTTAATTTGATGCAGAACCAGACGAATTTGGGGCTCGCAGGAACCTCCCTGCCTGCCTCCACATTACCCAACGACCAGATATCCTTGTGGTACTGGAAGTGGTACAAGGAATACACCCAGGCACAGCAACAGCAGCAACAATTAAATTCTCCGCCGGTTGATGCATCACCACCAGCAGACAACAAACTATTTCTCTACAAACAATTAAACAAAGAAAACGCGGTGGTGGCGTCAGCACCACCACCTCCAGTAGCACTATTACGTGACACCACCGACAACTTAGAAGACGCCAAACCCAAAACGCAGCATCAAAATGGTAATAAAGTGCGCGCCATCCTCGATAACCTCCTGCTGATCAACAATAACAGCAACACCATCGCCAGCGGGCACGACGTGGCGGAGGGCGAGGAAGAAGACGAGAGTGAATCCCAGAGCGAAGCCCTTGAGCACGGCGAAAAATTCCTAAAGTGGCTCGAGTGCTGCAGCGAGCCTTCGGTGACGGTGATGCAAATCATGAAATTGCGCGGTTTCATCAACAACATCAAAACAGGAGTCAATCCACAGGAAAAACGAAAATCAACAAAAAACCTAAGTCAGCTATTAATGTAGAAATTTTAAATTGGAATAATAACGTGTAATAAATACCTATTTCTTTTCTTTATAAACTTGGAGATTTTTTTATTGCTTTTCTTGAACCAAATAAATTTGTAGGTTCATATAGTCTATTTTTTCCTGCTGAGTAATTTTCAGCAGAATCGGCGTTGACCCAAGCAGTGCTCGCTGATATTTCCCATCATAGCGCACGATGTTTCTTATTGGCTTACGAGATCGGCTGCGCTCGAATATACGAGTCGCCCCTCCCGTATTATTCTTATCATGCGAGAAAGGAACACGCGAGGCGCTCAAAATATTAAATATTAAAGTGAGAGAACGCGAATTGAGTCCGCCTTACGGGCGTGGTGTCTGTCCTGCTCGCTTCTCAGCAAGGAAGCAGGCACCAAACGTAGTTTCCATTTCGTTCTAACACCGCACTTGTGTGAGATAAAACGCAGAGCGTAACGCCTGTATTGCTTCGGCTAAATGTTTCTTGTTGCCGTCCTCCTTTTATGGGAGTAAGAAAGAAACAGAGCAATAAAGAAATGTCTTGGTTTTAATCGGAATCCCTGCTGAAAATCACTCAGCAGGGAAAATAGACTATATTCATGATCATCATTACACTACAAACGCGTGTTTTATTTTCGTTCTCTTCTCATTTTCGTTTTTAATTATCTAATTTTGGATAAAAGTGAACACCCTGTGTGTAAGTTATTCCAAGTACAAATTTCTGGCGTTTTATAATGTAATTAATGTATAATTAAGATTGTGTATTCTTGCGTTTAAATATATGATAATTTTTTATAAAAAAAAATATAACCACTTTTCATTTTAACGACCATTATTCATTTTTTATTTGATAACAAGACGTAAGTAGGAATGAAATAATTTAGTATTACAAACTGCCTAAATTAAATAAATGTTTGATTTCTATTTAATAAATTACCGAGAATTAAGTAATTTTTTAAATTTTTATAAACCTCAAACATTTATGATTTTTTGTCTTTTATAAATGAAAAAGTATGAAAAACTAACAAATAATAATAAAATAAAAAAATCATAAAAACTGAAAAGTCCTGATTAGAACCCCTTTTATCAATTTCAAAGAATTGATTATTTAATCAATTTTAAGATATAAAGTAGATATTTTTATTCTTCCAACTTTCAAATACAGGATATTGAAGTTTACTCTAATTTTTCTCATTTTTTTACACAACAAAAAATAAAAATATAGAGGGTGTCCCACTTTTATCCTACAAGAAAATTTTACACATGTAAATGTCATTCTAAACAAATATGTTCCTACTAAAGGTAAAGGTGAATGATTCAACTCCCAACTTTTCACTTTCACTCTCCCAAATCATCGTCAAATTCTCATCTTAAATATGTTCCTTGTTTCAACTTGTTAAAATATTACTGCAATTTTAATGACTTTTATAGGATACCCTGTATAAACCATAATTGATGTAAATTAAAGAAATGATAATATAAAAGAAAATTATATTAAAAAAGAGACACTATTTATTAGTCGATAACTTGGCTTAACAAACATAAAAAAAATAAACTTAAAAAATATCAAAAAATTTAAGGCAACAAAAAGTTTTAGGACTGCAAGATAAAATAAATATACAGGGTATATAAAAAGTTCGGCAACGCTTCCATTTCCCAAGTAACAATTTTGGTCGAATTTACTCCAAATTTACGTAATTTCGGTATGTCAAGAAGTCGTGACCTATAAGAATTACGTCATTATTACGTAAATTTTACGTAATAATTACGTGTTTGGGAAAAAATAACTTTGGTTTCGGCGTAAAATTTCCCTAATTGTCACCTTATAGGGAAATTACTTATAAGTTAATTACGTTAAATTTACTTAATACCGACGTAAAATTTACTACTTATTTCTCAACCTCAGTAATTAAGATGATTTTGGTTCACGGCTACCAACTTTATTTCGTCGAATGAAATTTGTTGGTGACATGAATTCTATTATAAGTTAAAGAATCCATGATGGCTTATTACTAATAAATATTACCTTTGAGTATAAAGGTTATAGAGAGACAACCGTATTGGTAAGGTAATTTAATTATTGAAATATCACACAGATGACGCGAGCAGGTCAATCAGTACCTGATAAATCTGACTTGAGAGGCGGGTTGCGTTGTTCAGGCAGTTAAAATTCACGTCTGTTTCATTTTGGTTATGTGCTCATATTTAACCATCGAGCGAGCGAGCAGCGGGCGCGTCATGTATCATAACACCAGGGAGGCGTTCAGGTTTGTCACCCGGCGTGTGAGAGTTATGCCAGCGCGCGCCCGAAGTCGTTCAGAAATCGCCAGGGCGCGCCCGGTGCGTCAGCCCCAAGTCGTTCAGATTTGCGACGGGCGACGCACCAAGTCACTCCGTCCTCAAGTTTCGAACATGCGCATTATAAGTATATAAGCCTTATTTACTTGTAACACCCTCAAGTCGCCGCGCTCTCGAGACGGCGAGAAGTCGTCCCGCATGCGCATTATCGATAAAATCTACCAAAAACCAAAACAAACTTTTGTTTATTGTTGATTTGGGTTAGGTTATTATTTTGATTTCATATTACATAGGTTCACGAAGGCATCAAACCTTCCTACAAAATATTTTTATCATATTAAATATAAATATTCTATCACGATTTCTATTCAAAAACGATTTGAGTTAAAAATTTTAGTGGCCAATTTAATTTAATTTAATTTATCTTTAAATGAGGATGATTACAACAAATCGTACTATCAATCTCAATAATACTTTAATTACATTTATTTTAAGATCAATATAAATACGAATAAAATAATTTGGGATAGGAATCCAATTTATTTGCGTAAAATTGTATTAGATTAGAAGGTTTATTATTGTTTAATTATTCTGTCATTTGACGTTTCTGTTTGTTGACACACCGTGGACGCCCAAAGCCGTTCATAAATACCAACGCTCGTGTGACACACTACGAGATGTAAATAAATGACGTCAGAGTGCGCGCCCGAAGCCCGGTGTGACAAACCTGAACGCCTCCCAGAAGACGTCAAGACGTGTAGCGCATTGAGTGCCCACCAGTGCAATAAATACGGTTTTTCTTGAGAATATATATATATATTTTTAAAATATTTAATTATATTTAAAGTGAATTGCATTCACAAAATATACAACAAATAAAATTAATCTATATTGCTAACTATAGAAAAAAAAGATATTTCCAAAAAACTCATTTTAAAAATTATAAAAATTAATTTCTTAAAATGACCGAATGAATTTCCTAATTTACAATTTATTTTATGCATTTAAATTATTTAAGAGTAGTTTTAATTGCTTTTATTAAAAAACATCATGTTTTTTTTAAATTCAGAAAATTTTAGTACGTAAGTAATTTCAAATTTTAGCGCGCTATAGCGTCACCAAATTTTGCAGACGCGACGCGCCGATCATGTTTTCATCGCTGCTCGAGTGCAATTTTGATTAAAATTTTATCATCTGGTCGGTTAATATTCAAATTCTGAGTATTCAATTGCTTTCAATTGCAAAAGCATGTTGTAAAATTACCGAAATTTGTGACTCCACGTCGAGTGTTAAGTTTTGCTTTTAAATTGTTGCTTTTGCTCAAATCGCAACGATAGGGATTGCTGCAAAATCTAGTACGTATTTGTTTTTAATGCAACTGCATTTATTTTTAATGCAACTGCTACAGTGCCACTTAAAAGTTGTGTTGCTAGTTTCGAAGTAGCTTTGGTATTAAGTTACTAGTCCAGTGTCTAAAGGCAAATTTTTGGACGTCCCAGCAAGAAGCCCACAGTGACTGATCAGCCGAACCGGGAAGACGTTTTTGAAGGAAAAAAATCAGCTAAGTGATAAATATATTGATCCTGACGACCTTGTACGAGTTTTTTCAAGATCAGAAAAATTCGCCGAATATTCAGGGAATTAGTCGCGTGATAAAGAGTTTATAAGGAAGAATTTTAACTCGGAGGGTATAAAAACATATACGAACGTAAAAAACATTCCGAGGTATTTTGTAAATAATTCAAATCATTTTGAAAATTGTAGAACTCATATTGCGAATCATGTTTATAATGAATGTGTGTAAAGAAACGAATTCGCATAAAATTTTATACACTTTTATACGTATCTAAAAAAGAAATAAGATCAAAAGAAATAGTTTTATTTTTATTAATGTTTATAAATTATCATTATTTGTTGATTTTTGTTATATATTAACAAAATGTACCCATTATATTTACATCCCAAAAACTACTATAAACATAAATACATATTTAGTAATACAAAGATAACAAATTTTAAAGATTAGTTAATATTTTTAGTTTATGTTGGATATTGCTTTTTTGTAAATTTTTATTCCATTTACATTCTTTTAAGATTTTAACAATAACCAGTTTTTCCAAAATAAAAGGTAAATGATTTTTACAAATTTCATCACTTTTTATTTCTTTAGAAATCTTTTTGGTGATGATTTTTAAAATATTATGTTTAATATTAATTACTTGCGGATTTTTAAAAAACAATTTTGTGAAAATTGTCAAGGCTTTTTTAATTAAATTACAAAAATAATCTTTTGGCACTTTTAGACCACCCGAATCGGATTTTACGCAATATTGTTTATTCAAAATAAAAAGGTGTTTTTTGTCACTTAATATACCATTTTTCTGTACCAGTTTATTAACACAATCAGCGCAATTAAATTTTTCTAAGCACCTCTTTGCTAAATAACGAGCAAAATAACTGATAGCGCAGTCTTCAACTTTTGACAAATCAGAATTAGTCCTAGTATTTTTTTCTTGTGATTTATTAGAATTATCACTAGATTCTGATGACGGTGATTTAATATTTTCGGTATTTTCATTGATTTGAGTTCCTACAATTTCATTTTCTTTTAAATCCATGGAAATAATACAATCAGTATCAGCTTCACAATTCGAATTATCAGGCGGATCCATTAGGTTCATCATTAAATTAAGCCTAAAACTAGTTCGGAATGTGCGAGCTGTTAGGTTTTTATTTTAACCTCCCCTTTGGCGAATAATCGAGAAAAAAATTTCTAAACAATCTTGATTTAGGCGATTTGTTATTAAAAAAGGATATCCAATCGAATCTCTCGAAGGTCTAGTATCGCGTTAATTGTCCATATAAATCCTAGAAAACAGGGAACTTTCTTGCTGTTTCCTTTTTTATTCAGTTTTTTCAAATCAGTCATAAACTGCTTAGCTTCTTCTAAAGTATTTTGAGCTAAATTGTTGCTTTTGCTCAAAGCGCAACGATAGGGATTGCTGCAAAATCTAGTACGACTGTTTAAAATGTCAAAGGTGTCATTCATAAGCTGTATCAATTTCGCAGTTTTCAGGGTTGTGTCACTTGTTTTTTGTCCTAAACCTGCATTCGTTCTTAATGCAGCTGCTACAGTGCCACTCAAAAGTTGTGTTGCTACTTTCACTGACATTTTTTGAAACGCTGTGGGGTATAAGTGATTTTCACTTAATTTACAACCCATTCTAGCTGTTCCTATTGAATCAATATCGTATACATTTTTTATGTCATTAAAATTAGCAACAATAGTTTCCCCAATGACAAAAGCACCTCCTAATAAATTATTCCTTATACTTTTAATAAGATGAGGGACGTCATATATACCAAAAATTTTTCTTTCTCCCAAAACGAAAAATGGTTTATCTTCGGTCATTCCTAGATAGTTGTAAGCTGATCTATTATTTGATCCTTGATCACAAGAGGAATCTTCCAGTTGGAATAAATACCACGAGCGATTAAAACAAGTGCGTGCTTTGCCTTATTCTTAGATCTTTCCCCTTGTCCGAAATCCTCGAATCCTTCTATTAAGTCCATAGCTTTTGAATATTCCAAACATTCTTTAATAGCCATTTCGATATATTCCAGGTTGAAACTTTGATGATCCTATCCATAATTTTATGGTTGAAACAGCTGGTAATATTATATTTTTTTTCTTAGAAATTTGTAGGTTGTTTAAGACTTATAGAAGAGTGAAATTGCAACTTCCTTTTCTTTATTTGTCCATTGCGTTCCCTTTTTATGTTTAATTTGCATTTGAACTAAGGTCTTGGCATTTATTGAACTGAACGGTATATTATTTATTAAGGCATATAACTGTGATTTTGAAATTTTGGGTTTTTGTCTTAACTGTCTTTTTAATTTAAGAATTTCATTTGATTTTTTAATAAGTTCAAGTTTAAGAGTTTTAACTGTAGGACTATCAGACGGGTCAATATCGGATTTTCTCTTTATACCTTTGTCTTTCTAAGGCAATTCCGGTAATTTAGACAATTCTTGTAACCATTCTGATGATTTGGATGAAGAAATTGCATCAGTGGTTACTTTATCCCGCTGACTATTGGAGTTGTTAGGAGTTAATATACGAACACTAGAATATGAACAGCTGGGTTGAGTAACATCAAAAAGATTAAAAGATGTTGTCGACGAATTGGGAAGATTAATCGAATACGTTTTCTTTGGGGTCAAAACTTTTAAGACTTCCGGAGAATCTATAGCTTTTGAAGAGTAATCAATTAAGGAGGTATAATTTTGTGGTAGTGCAGTTTTTTTAAATGAAGTTTTTTATTATTAACAAAGTCTGTAGATTTAAAGTGATTTTCACATATATATTTTTTGTTTAAACTCTTCGGTGATAGTGATGCTAGCGAAGCATTACCTACAAAATTAAAGTAAGTATAAGAAAACTAAAATCCATCTAAAAGAAATATAAATAATAAATTATTCATAGAGTAGTGCAAAATTTTATTTTGCAATAGGCGGCATAGGTACATAAAGTATTTGGTGTCTAAACGTTATTTAGGATAAGATTTGTAAAACTTTATGTATTTTTAGGTTTTTGACTTTATTATTTAATGTAGGACCCTGCGAAATGTTACCAATTCTTATTGTTTTCGTGCTATGTGCTATGTATTTTTGTATGAATCTTATTAAAACTTGTATTATTTATTAATTTATTTATATAAACCGATTTTGGAAATTGTTAAAAACCGTAACCGTTTCGAAATTTTAAACGGTTACAATCCCTGGTTTGTTCATATGTGCCAAAAAAGATACAATTAGTTGTGCTTGTATCTTCCATGCACCTGACGAGGGAAGTCGTAAAAGCACCATCAACCACCCCAAAGATAATCGAAAAACCAAAAATCAAATACTGCAACAAAACCAAAGATGTAAATGACACCATACATAAATTCAATTTCCTTCGAGGAACAAGAGGAAGGTACCCCTAAAGTACCCCATGTCAGCCGTGGAGCCACTCCGATCGTTGGCCGAGATAAGAAGCGGAAACTATGCAAGACTAGGAAAAGCTGTCATTACTTTTGAAAATGAATAAAAAAAATCCTATTTTTGTTGTTGTTGTTGATAACATATTTTGTAAGTACTCTTTTTTACAATAAAAAAATATTATCATTCAAAATAAACTTTGTCTTTTTTTCTTCTTTCTTCTTTCTCCCTTCAAAATACTTGAATTACAATAATTATTATTGTACATATCTATGCCGCCCCTTATGGGTATAAAAACGCCCTAAGCCCTCGAGAACTAGTTAAGATTTTTTCTAAAATTAGGCATACATTCTCAAAAATTTATAGATGTCATAAAATTTCTGGTCTCTACACCTTTTAAAAAATTGTTATCGCAATTTAAAAAAGCAAAACTTACAATGGTACATATGCCGTTGGATAAAGGGTAAAAGAATAGAAATTGAGTGAAAATCAAATCAAAAGCAGACTAAACATAATTAAAAAATGATGTTAAAAGTAAATTATACAGGGTGGCCAACTTTCTCAGGAAAATAAAATCTTCTGAGTCGAAAAAAAAATTTAAAATATTTTTTTGTTCGGAATGACATCTATCAAAAAAATTTTTTAGCAAAAAAGTGGAATGTCCTGTTTCTATATTTTTAGTTCTTATAATTCTTAAATTGGTACATACCGGAGTTTAATATCCAATTTTTTAATTTCCTCGGCCAGGGGAATACGGAAAACTTTTAAATGTTTATATTGTCTTCTAGTTTTACCACAATTAAAATATTCACAATTATTACCAGACACTTTAAACTAACTTCTTATATAAACGGATGTTTGATGTTACCTTTTGTAGAGTTGTATTTAATTTTCATTTAATTGAATCGAGGTCATTGTCAACTGCAGGCAGTGTGAGATGAGGCGCCGCGCTGTAATTAAGTACGAGTGGGTTGTACTCTTGTTTGACGCGGAAAACGTGAGGTTTGGTTTTCATTTAAGGGTTGTGTAATAACCCAGGCTTGGTTAAGATTAGTTATTAAGCTATAAGTAGTTATACTGGGTTGCGTGAGTGGACCCAGTGAAGTGAGTAGAAATGGGTTGCGTGGGAGAACCCAGTGTTAGTAAAAATAGGTTGCGAGGGATAACCCAGTGTTGGTAGTGAAGGGGCGCTAGGTTGAACCCTAAGGTGTGAAGGGTTGCTAGAGTGATTTGATGAAGTGTAAAGAAGCGTAAATAGATTAAATGATGTAAAAGGTGAGCTAATAGGCTCATTACAAATGTTGGTGGTTGAGTTGTAACTAGTTGTGCAGGCCCAAGTAGGGGCCTGGCTAGTTCATTAATAATTGTAACTAGTTGTGCAGGCCCAAGTAGGGGCCTGGCTAGTTAATTAATAGTTGTAACTAGTTGCGCAGGCCCAAGTAGGGGCCTGGCTAGTTCATTAATAGTTGTAACTAGTTGTGCAGGCCCAAGTAGGGGCCTGGCTAGTTGATTAAAAGTTGTAACTAGTTGTGCAGGCCCAAGTAGGGGCCTGGCTAGTTCATTAATAGTTGAAACTAGTTGTGCAGGCCCAAGGAGGGGCCTGGCTAGTTCATTAACAGTTGTCACCAGTTGTGCAGGCCCAAGGAGGGGCCTGGCTAGTTAATTAATAGTTATGTCTAGTTGAGCAGGCCCAAGCAGGGGCCTGGCTAGCGATTACGGTCTTTCAGGAGCCACTAGCTGCAACCCAAGGGCTGGAGTTTTGTCAACAACTAAAAGGGACCAAAGGGCCCCGGTGAGTACTATTAAGTTTCTCAATGTTGTCTTGAACTAATGCCTGACTCAATGTTGCATGACCCGCTTGCTTTATCCACGAATGGTTTATGCTTAACTTGGCTGATTGGCGGAGGTGAATTTTCGGAGCAGGTTCAAAATAATGGAACCGTCCGCAGCGCGGTTTCCCTGTTGTAGGAATTTCAAGGTTGGTGCATTATGTTAAGTAAACTGATTGCAAACGGTGATAAGTGTGTAAATCTTAAGCTCGAAAGTAATTCATTAATTGGTATTTAAGCAGATGAATTTAGTCGTACAATCAAAAAAGACACCTACATTTATCACCTATATTTTTGCCCTTTTTACACTTTAAAGATTATTAATTCGAACTGATCATTCAAAGAACAAAACAAAATGCGAAATGTTTGACCTTGCACCTTGTTAAAAATAAATAAAATAAATATATCTTACGTTGATATTTAATGGGGTTGTACAGGTCTTAAAAAAACAGAGAGGGAATGGTCTCACATGCCCATCTCTCTCTGCGTTGCCAACCACAAAAAAATAAATAAATAATAAGAAAATATTGCTTATTTCTTTATTTCAAACATACTAAAAATAATTAAATAAATTATTAAACAATTTCGTATTGTTTTACAAATTTTATTTGCCTTAAATATTATTTTCGTATCACGTAAAATTTCTAGGTTATGTAAATCAAAACAATAAACAACATAGCCACGAATTTAATATATCGATAAATTTGTTTTAGGTTTTGGAAATGGTCTAAATTTAAGGCATTTTTAAATGTTAGAGTTTAAAGCATATATTCAGCGACCGTGATGAAAATTTTAGAGACGTCGTTAAAGTTAATCACGTCTTTAAGAAAATATTTCTTATGAAGAAATATTTTTTAATCACGTGATTAACGATAAAGACGTCTCTAAATTTTTCATCACGGTCGCTAAATACACGCTTAAATGTTTAAGTTTGGCTTCTCTTTAGTCCTTTAGTAATAAATTTAACTTAAATTGAGTTTTAATAACTTCACAATTTATTTTTTTAAATTGAAAATTATGACAAGTGGTTATGACAGGTAATTTTCATTTTATAAAAATAAATGGTGAATTTATTAATACGCGATTTAAGACCTAGCAGTCTGGGTCAAAAAGAATATCTAAAAAGCACGATTGGTAAATATCAATTTGTTCGTGCATTAAAGGTACATTTTCTTTTTGACATTTAAGAATTTCCAATTGTTCCAGAAAATTGAGTTTAAATCTATTATTAGAAATATGTAAAACATTAAGATTTTGAGAAATATCATCATTAATTTTATGTTTTTGTTCAAAAATATGTTTGGCAAAATTTGACTTGTTTAAGTAAGCTTTTTTTAAAGCATTTAAATTTTCACCGTATCTAATTTTGAAATTACGAATTGTTTGACCTATATAAACTGCATTACAAGAATTGCAGTTTAATTTATAAATGCCCGAGTTATCAAAAATATTTAAATAAAATCTTTAAAAAACAAAAAATCCTATTCAATTAAATGTCATTTAGGTTATGTTTTCAAGTGAAAACGGTGGATATGTTTTAAAAGACTGCTACGAAATACGAACTTAACATTGTATTGCTTGCATTTATATGGTTTTTCACCCGTGTGTGTTCTTATATGGTGCCTAAGATAATCTTTCCGAAGATTACTGCAGTAATGACATTCGAATGGTTTTACCCCGCAGTGAGTAAGATTATGACGATTTAGATCGATTTATTCTGTCTAACACTGCAGCGAGTATGACGATTTCGATTCGACTTACTTGAAAACTTTTTACCACACTCTGAATACCCAAATGTTTTACTTCTAGATTTAGAATTCTGTGCCTGTAAAGTATATTTTTTTAAACCTTTTTGGGATGATTAGCTTTGGATTTTGGAATGTCTTGAACATTTTCCTGTGATTTTAAAACTTTGCTGGCATGTGCCAAAAGATTACATTTCCGTGTAAATTTTCTACTACATACTGGGCATTCAATAGATTTTTTGTTTTCATGAACTAGTAAGTGTTTGTCAAGACTACTTTTAAGAAAAAATATTTCACTGCATTGATAACATTTGAAGTCTTTTGTATCTCAAAAAATAAGTTTCATAATTTAAATATTTTTAAATTATTAAAGTAAGAATTGTCTCATTTTTTAAAAATTTCTTAATAAAATACATTCCTTTGGGGGACAAGGCACCCCCCCCCCCTAGTGCGCCCCTGTGAGCATTCCAATTAGCACATGCAATACGTCGAAATTATAATTTTACTAATATTTTATTAACGGTATCTAATAACTTAGGTATATTCCCCTGTAGAAATTAAAATTTTGGTTGTTATGTGCTAACATTGTGACAATATTATACAGGGTGTCCCATTTGACGTTGGACTCTATGGGTATCTTTGTTATTATTGGAGATAGAAAGTCGGTTAAATGGACAAAGTAGTGCATATTTGTTTGTTCAGTTGAATTATGCATCGTTTGGGCGCCATCTTGAAAAAACCAAAAAGTGTCATTTTCAAAATATGACTGTAACTTCTTTATTGTAAGCCATACCAAAAAAATTTGTTAAGAACATAGAGGCAGGTTTTTGTCTAAAATCCAATAAGCTACTTAGATTTTTAGTCACGGGATTGCCAGGAAATAATCTAAACTTTTTTTTCTTATGGCGGCCATATTGGAATTACACATATTTGGAATCAGTGTTTTTTCTGATAATTTTGATATAACACATGTCACGTTTAATAAATATTTTACAGAAAATGGGACAATTGATAAGACGCATTAAGGATTTCGTGGAGTGCTCGAAACTTATTAACAGTTATAAACTGTGAATAACTTGGTATTAACTTTGTACTTTTTGTTTATGTTATTGTTGACATTTGTATGAGTTTAATAATTTTGGATTTTGAAAATAAAACAAATTATGTAAATTGTCACAAATACATAATATGTACTGAAAGGTTACAACTGTTCATTTTTTATGCTTTACTATGTTAATAAGTTTCGAGCACTCCATAAAATCTTTTATGTATCTTATTAACTGTCCCATTTTCCGTAAAATATTTATTAAATGTGACATGTGGTACATCAAAATTCTCAGAAAAACAGACTGATTCCAAATATGTTTAATACAAATATGGCCGCTATAAGAAAAAACAAAGTTTGGATTATTTCCTGGCAATTCAGTGACTTAAGAAAAAATCTGATTGGTTTATTGAATTTTAGATAAAAAAACTGCCTCTATGTTGTTAACATAGTTTTTTGGTATGGTCCAGAATAAAGAAGTTACAGTCATATTTTGAAAATAGCACTTTTTAGTTTTTTTCAAGGTGGCGCCGAAACGATGCAAAATTCAGCTGTATTGTCAACGAATTATTATTGAGCAAACACATATGCACTACTTTGTCCATTTAACAGAATTTCTTTATCCAATAATAACAAAGATACCCACAGAGTGCAACGTCAAATGGGACACCCTGTATATACAGGATGTCCAGAAATTAAGCGCCAAAACTTTTGGAGGTGATTCTACAACTATTATTTTAAGATAAAACTTTCTATAAACATATGTCCGATAAGTATGGTGACAAATAGAGCTTTTGGCTTGATTATTTAAAGACGGTTTATTATAGAGATTTTTAATTTGGTACAAATCTTAGTACACTTTAGATATGATTCATGATTTTGTCAGATTTTTTGCGAGTATGAGGAGGGTTGAGGTTAACTTTTTGATGGTTAATTTAAAATAATTTTTTTCTCATATTATTGTTCCATTTTTAATTTTTAATAAAAAAAGTTACAAAAAAACAGTTAACCATAAAAAACTTAACAAAAATGTTAACTCCTACATCCCCATAACTACCCTTTAAAAGCTTGCAAAAAATCTGAAAAAAATCATGAAGTCATATCTGAAGTGTACTAAGATTTGTACAAAATTTAAAACCTCTACAATAAACATTGTTTAGATAAACAAGCAATAACATCTTTTTTGACATAATTTTTATTGGACTCTAGCTCCCTTAGGAAGCGAAATCGGACATATGTTTGTGGGAAGTTTTTTCTTAAAATTAGATTTAAGATCTAGAAGCGAATCCTAAAATTTTACCTCCTTATTTCTGGACACCCTGTATAATATTGATATACAAGGTGTTTCTAAAATAGTGGTCACGGCTTCGTGTGCTTATACTAGAAATAAAAATAGGGCAAAAAGTCCATATAAACATTTTTTGAAAACTGAACTATTACCGAGATACAGGGTGTTGAAATTTCTTTTTATTTTTACCATTTATTTATTTTCTCTGGACCGGCTAAATGAAAATTAATAAAATTTTAGGGGTGAGTACCTCTCATGGGTAGCCACTTTTGGCAATTATTTTAGTCTAAATTTAACAATTCAGTAGTGTAGAAACAGGTCAAGGTGCCCCCTTTTTTGAATTTATTTGGTACGCCACTGCAATATTTTAAAGTTTTGTTTGAATTTTAAAAATCTTCATTTAATTTACCATAAAAAGGAACACTTGTTAAATTTTGATAGGATTAGTAGTTTTTCTGAAATTTCCAATTTTATGGTCCAGTGAAGTTACTAAAATCAAACTCACTTTGAAAATTTTAAACAAATTTAAATTAAATAAACAAAATTTAAATTAATAACTCTTAATACGACTCTTAGTTGGTGTTCTAAATAAATGGACAACCCAGAAACACTATTTTAAATTTTGATAGCCAAAGGTGGCTAGCTATGAGAAGTACTCATCCCTAAAATGTTAAGTATTTTCATTGCCGATCCAGAGAAAATAAATAAAAAGTAAAAATAAAAAGAAATTTATAAAAGTTGAAAAAGTTGTAATCTTCATAATATGCATAAGTACGCCACGTATACACATTACTGAAGCTGTAATACAAGTAAAAATATTTTTCTATCGGTCCATGTAAGCCATAAATCGATATAATCGGCCAAGTGGTTCGGTCAAGATTAATTATTTTCCGATTATTCAAAAATTTCATAGCAATTTCTTCGTCCAAAAGTAAAATTTTCAAATTTTCAACGGTAATTCGGTCATAACTTATAAACGAATAAAGATAACAAAACGAATCTTTTTTTGTGCGAAAGCCTAAGCAAATACCTTTGCGATAAATAATTCGTTAATATCGATAAAGGGGTAGGGGGGTAAAAAAATTGTCAATATCGCATTTTCTTACAAAGTTTTTTCCGCGATTAAAATTTTGAATTTTTTTCGAAATTGAAAAAAGTCAACACGTCGCGTAGTAGTACTTAAAAATCTCATACCAACGCATATTTTAGTTAAACCATAGGATGTGTCATTACCTTACAGCGATTATTTTGGTCGCTGGGGGTTGAAAAAACATAATTTTGAATTTAATTGGTCGGTGTGAGGTGAAATAAAAAGATAGATATTTCAAGACTCGTTCGATCAATTCTCTTGCAGGTCACGTGTAGCGATTTTTCATTGGTCTCGTTATGGCCCCATTTCCACTACGCGCTGGATAAAATCGATTATTTTTTTGTAAATTAACGGTACTTTTCGCCACAATATAAGCTACGTTTTGTTAAAATCGGTCCAGTCGTTTGGTAAGTAGGATTTTTTAAATTTCATTAAAAAATTTTACCCCGATTTTCAAACGTCAGAATATGAGATACAAACAAAAATTTCGAAAAAGTGCTCCGCTATAGGTACGTAAGTCTGTTTCCTCTTTACCCTACAGCTACAGTCAAAAGCTAAGCAATATTACCTTTTTGTTTTTTTCGCTAAAAAACGCTATATTTTGACGTTTTCAAAGAAAAATTCGCCCTCGCCGTATTCGCCCTCGCAGGATTAACCTAGGAGGGTCGGAAATTTTGGAAAAAGTAAAAATTGAATTTTTCGGGAGTGCTTCTAAAAGCTTTCCTGTCGCTTAAAAAATCCATTCCGATAGGATTATAAAACAAACATTCCCCTTTAATTCGAGGCCGTGTTTTGAAATTTGGTTAAAAAATGTACCTGTTATCGTGAATATGAATCGCGATTATGAATAATATGCATATTATGAAGATTACAACTTTTATAATCGTTATATCTCAGAAACGGTGGCTCTTAGGAAAAAAAGTATTAAGACATATTTTTGTGGATAATTATATGATCTACAATTTTTGTCTTTTATGATAAAACTTACCGTTTTGCTGAAAAACGCGAAAGACCCATTTTTAAGACCCTTGACCTTGAATAAAATTTTTTCCAGGTACGGGATCGATTGGGACTTTTAAGCATTCATATATAATGGTGTTCCGAACATTCATACCAATTTTTAGCTCTACGCTAATTTTTGCACCATTGCATGTCTAAATTGACTGGACTAAGTTTGTTATATTTATTAAATTTAATCACTTAAACTAACACAAAATAACTGCAATATTTTAACGATATAGTATGAGTTAGTATTATAGGAAAATACAATATTGTGTATGGATAGATATTACTATTGATCACAATATTTTCGCAATATTTTCACAACATTGCCACATTATTTTGTGAATATTGTTCAGGTCAACTTTATAAGATGTGTTACAATAAAAATGCAATATTTACACAATCTTTAAATATTGAAATTCACTATAATTGCAATATTGTGAATTCAGGATACTCTTATATTACAAATCATAATTATAATAAAACATAGTCTTTTTCTTCTCATAAAAAAAAATTTATTCAGTATTTTTACAATAATACAAAATTAAAACATACATATATTTTATATTTTTAATTTTTTATTAAATGTTATCCGTTTCGATTTACTTTTAGGTCTATCCTCATTTTTTATTTTTCTTCTAAATTTTAATGCCATCTCTGCATCTTTAACATCTTCATTCTCACGTTCTAATAATAAATCTGTAGAATCTACACTATCCTGGCTTTCGTTTTTATTTCGCAACTCTTTAAAAGAACGTGTTTTTATTTGGCTTCTTGTATTATCCGGGGTAGTTTTCTGTAAAAGAGATGTACCTTTTCTTGCTTTATTTTTAATTATTTCTAATTCTTCCATATTTTTAAAAAAAGTTGGCGTACCATGATGGGATAAAATATCTGCTAAACTTTTTACAGCAGTAAAAGCCGTATTAAATTTTTCCCTATCAGTCATGCGTTTACGAGCTTCATCACTCTTAGGTTCCTCTTCTTCGATAAAGTCGTCAGAAATATCAATTTCTTCATGTAGAATTACTTCCTGTGTCATCTCCTTCATTTTAAACCAAGTGTTGTTAATTTGGTTGATGGTATATCAAGATTATTTCTAATTTCTGGATCAGGATCCATAATTTTGAAGGTTATATAATTAATAAATTCCACTACGCATATACTAACAGATGGAAGTACGTGAAACTTATTTTGTATATGATTTTTAAGTGTCCAAAAAGATTTTTCTATGCGATTTGTTGTGGAATCGCCCATCAATGGAAGATGTTTGCGATAGCAGTAAACCCACATTTCTTTACAAGAATCCCAATTATTTTTAAACTGATCCATAAACAAGATATTTTTGTTTTGGATATGTACTTTAACATTTTTTGAAATATCTTCCAACTCGCTTTTTCTTAAAGTATATTCTTCAGGTGTATCTGAATATAAAACCTTTTTAAACAATTGCCACATTTCTTTTTTTAAGTTAATTTCACAGTTATATGCGGACGCTATTAATTTCTGTACATATTTGATCACATTAAATTTATACAACAAGATAACTGACGAAGAAAATATTTCGCGTTATTTCTGTAAAATCTTTGTCAATTAGAAATACCGTTGGGACATTTACACAAATATTTTTAAATTCACCAATACATTTTTTTAAATTTAACGAAGTTTCTTCTGATATAAATGCTATTGCAGCAAACTCCGAATTTCCAGTTATCGATGAATAGTAACAAAATCCAACTAATTTATAGTTCTCAACATTAAAACCGAAGGAAACGCCAATTTGAATTACCGATGGTTGAGATTTTCTAAAATTCGAAATCATCATTTTAGAAGATACGAATAATGTGCTAACGGATCCTTCATTGTTATAAGCAATTGAGTATGTTCCTCCTGCATCTTCAAGATTTAATAGAAACGCTTTTAGATTCTTCTTATTTTCTTCAGAATTTGTTGGAACCAATTTAGTCCGAGAATTTTGTACATCTTTCCTAGTAACTTGCTTTCCATTTTTTTTAGTTACAGACTAATTTGTTTATTAGATTTGGTTCGAATTACAAATGGATGAAAGTGATTGTCGCAAAATTTACGAAAATATTCTTCTAAATGATTGTAATAATCAAATGATTGACCAAGTATCAAGTTTGAAACTTCTTCAATATCTTCCATTGTATCCCCTAAAACGTACATTATACATATAAATTTATTTTAAGTAAATAATTCATATTCAACACCTTCAGAAAGAAGCGAAATAAATATGAAATTTATAAATTATTGTAAATTAAAAACTTGAGTGAAGATAGCAAGGCGATAGTCGGCAAATTGGGAACACATTGCTGGATAGAAATTTTCTGCATCGAAATATTACTGGATCGAAAAGTTGCTACGCCGAAAATTGCTGCTTCGAATATTGCTGGATCGAAATATTACTCGGTCGAAATATTGCCCGTTCGAAACTTTGCTGGTTCGAAATATTGCTGCGTCGAAATATCGCTGGAGCGAAACATCGCTGCGTCGAAATATTGCTTGATCGAATATGGGTGTATCGAAAAATAGAGGGGGTACAGTAGAGCTGCTGCACGCATCAACTTTTGTACCGCGTCTCTGCATAAAATTTAGTATTTTATTATTTAAATTATATTTTCAACACCACAATATCACTAGTCTGTAGTCCTTCTTATTGCTCTTAGGTGAGGTAGAGCTTCGTATTTACCGCGAGACGCTTCCCGCGTGCCCCCACCCTTTTTCGATGCAGCGATATTCGATCCAGCAATGTTTCGGTCCAGCGATATTTTGATGCAGCAATATTTCGAACCAGCAACGTTTCGAACGGACAACCTTTCGATGCAGCGAGATTCGATCCAGTAATATTTCGACCAGACGATTTTCGGTCCAGCAATTTTAGATGTAGCGACTTTTCGATCCAGTAACTTTTCGACCGACCAACGAAATTCGACTTACCGAGGGTCACCCGGCAAATTTGAGCGATTGATTTTGAAATTCTCTCGATATTTGCGGTTTTGGTCATAAGTTTTTTTCCAGAGAAGCTTTTTTAAAATTTCTTTTTGTTTTGTGGCTACCAATACGGCAGCAGTAAATGGGTACTTTTCAAAAACCGTTCCCTTAGCGGAGTTTTCCCCAAAAATAAGAAACTATTTGAAATAATATTTATTTTCCAACGTTTGCAATAAGTTAAGGTATAAACGAAGAGTTCGACGTGGAGTTTTTTGTTTTAAGTATATTTTTAAACTCTTTACAGCTGTCCAAAAATTTCTTAAAATTTTACTTAATTTTTGGGATGGTGCAAAAAGTTGAAAAATATACTTAAAACAAAAAACGCAACGTCGCTCTTCGTTAATACCTTAACTTATTGCTAGCGTTGGAAAAAAATATTATTTTAATTAGTTTCTTATTTTTGTGGAAAACGCCGCTAAGCGAACATTTTTTAAAAAGTGCCCGTTTTACTGCTGCCGTATGAGTATTTGGTTTAACTTAAACAAACAATACAGAAGAAATTGGTAGCCAGAAGACTCTTCTGTGTATCAAAAGAAAAAATTTAAAAAGCTTCAATAGAAAAAAAATGATGAGCAAAACCGCAAATATCAAGCGAATTTCAAAATCAAGCACTCAAATTTGCCGACTATCCTATTAAATATTAAACTTTAATTCATTTAACAAAATATAATTATTAACTGAAAATCAACGATATTCCTTATCGGGCTGAAAACCATCTAACCATCATTAAAGCCATAATTTTTATTTTATAGATCGATCGAATTATTAAAATGAAAAATTAAGATGATTAAACCCTTTTCAAGTGGGTACATTCAAACACGAAAACTGAAAACTTCCCTTTAAATTTGATATAAGAAAGAACCAAAAATACGCGCTCTAAATTTCTTTAT
Source organism: Stenus bimaculatus (assembly GCA_963971135.1). Taxonomy (NCBI): domain Eukaryota; kingdom Metazoa; phylum Arthropoda; class Insecta; order Coleoptera; family Staphylinidae; genus Stenus; species Stenus bimaculatus. The sequence goes on from OZ020181.1 coordinate 20,160,282, forward strand.
TTTTTTGGAAAATATCGTAAATAATCGATTAAATAAAATACAATAAAAAAACCCAATCAAACGACGTTCAATAATGATTTTAAGGATGGTTTTCTCGCCTAAAAGGGGATGACGTCGTTGGGTATTATTTATCAACTACAGGGTGATTCAGACCACCCGTATATCTTGAGAACGCGTAATTGTATATTACAGAAATAAAAAATTATTACCAAAGTGATTCCGAAGTTTTTTTCCGGAACAAGCCGGAACTATTCGTAACTGGAAGTACCTTTGATTTTTTAAATGACAATAGGTCGAGTTTGAAATTTTTTATACGTCTTTTAAAAAGAAACAACTTTTACTAAAATACTTTAGTAATTTGCATATTTACAGTTTTATACAGGGCGATGATAAAACTTCGAAACAAATACATAACTGTCGTATTTATTATTCTTTTTTTTTAGAAAATCGCTCGGTCATGTCAATTTTAGTTTTTAAAATGCCATCTCTTGATATAAAAAACAGACTGATGAAGTCACTGGTGACATCACGATCGATTTTTTTAAATAAAAACTTCTACTTTTTTACTCGTTTTTGAAAAACATTTATTTTTACTTAAATGGTGATATAAAAAATTATACATTTGTTAAAATAAATTTAAAAAATAACTATTTACATAAAAAAAACGAAAATTTAACTTTTAATATTTGCGTTAAAAATTTTTGTCACTGTTTAAGAAATAAGAATGTCTATCAAAAACAAGTTATAAAGTAAATTTTCATTTAAAACAAATCGATGATGACGTCATTCTGAAATCACCAATGACATCATCAATATTCTTTATACCAAAAGATGGTATTTTAAAAATTGGAATTGATCTGTCTGAGCGATTTTCTTAAAAAATCATCACCCTGTATAAAATTTTAAATATTCAAATTATTAAAAAAAATATTTTAGTAAAAGTTGTTTCTTTTTAAAAGAAATTATCACCCTGTACAAAATTGGTAGCCACAAGATTCTTCCATATACCAAAAAAAAAAGGAATTTTATAAAAGCTCCACTGGAAAAAAGTATGTCCAAAACCGCAAATATCAAGCGAATTTCAAAATCAAGCGCTCAAATTTGCCGACTATCCTCTTAATATGATGATTATTGTTTTCACTTATATTACAGTCATCTTTGTGCATTTCATCAACGACTATTTCTAGACATATGATATAGTTTTTTTATAAAGGAAGATAATCATAGTAAACTAACTCAAAGAAAATATTAATGTAAACATACCATCATCCCCAATTTCTTCGTTGGTAGTTTCTCTTCTCTCTATAATAGCGTCGTCTTTGCCAAGAAAAGAAATTTCATTGAGTTCCTCCGGATTATCGCTTATGTCTAACTGTTCTTCTTTTATGATAACCTCATCTGGGGTCGAGATTTCTTCGCATTCTAATACACGCATGGTAAAATTCAAGTCACAACTATTAGTGGCCGAATCCATTTTTTGTAGTTTTACCTAAAAAAAATATAAGTAAGCAATGGACAACGCTTAAAATGGATTTTTGCGATCCTGATAAAACATATATTATTTGTTTATTTAAAAGACCTAATAGGTTTAATGCTGCTTGGAATTGTAGTAAAATAAAGTTTGATTAGAAAATAGAAACTTACTTGAAGTAGAGTCTAAAATAGCAACAACTATTTTAAAACGCTTCAAACGACAGCAATAACTATGTGCAAACAAAGTATGTATAATCGTGAATGTTACAACTAACAAGAGGGTAACTTTTTAAAGTAAAATAAATGACCATTTAATACTGGTGGGGGAAAATTACAAGAAAATCATTAAAAACCAATCATAAAGGCGAGTTTTCTGTAGACCAGCAATAGAGTTAAATCCTTCTTAAGAGCAATCATTCCGGTGCATTTTTAGACGTTTGCTTGGGGACCCTTGGACGCGTTATTTCTTAATATTTTTTTATTTTATTTTTTATAGTAAAGTACATTCATCAACCTTTCGAACGGACCGACACAATTTTTAAATAAGTTAAAATTATGTTAGATATGTTTCATCAAAAAGTTGTTAATTTTACACACAATTAAAGAGTGAATTAAGACATTATAAATCAAAATATCTAAAAGGGAGTCTGTCCGTTCGAAGGAGCTTATATTCAACTTTGTATGTGCAAAATTTCAATTTTTTTGTTTATTAATAACAAAGTTACAGGGGACTTTTTGAAGGTAAATTTTGCTTAAGCCTGGAAGCTGTAAGTGCTCCTGCACAGAGAGTGGGGGTGTGCCTTGGTGGATTAGTGCCCAACACAGTCCCAATTTCATATAAATGATTTTTAACATCAAAATATTGAAATTTGAGTGCAAATAATCAGTTTTCGCTATCTGCGATTCCTATGACGTCACGAAAGGAGGATTGGTCTTAAGAAAAAATGAAAATTATTTAGGGTACAAGACTAGGTACTTATTAACTATACATATTAATTAATTTAATTAATTAATTAATTTAATTAATTTAAATTAAAACTAAATATAAGTAAATAAATTAAAGAATATCAAACAGAGAAGAATACGTAATTGTTGATGAAATATTTAATAAATTATTAGTTTGATATTGTGATCTAAGAATTTTAGAGACCGATCTTTTTCAATTTCTAACGTGAATTTAATAGAGGGATGCATGTTATTAACAAATAAACAAAATTTATCTAAATAGATGTTTAACAACCTAACTTTGGAAGATTTCTACATTTCTAGGTTAAATACTAATGGTAGTGTGAGACTAATCAACTTCAAATTGAAACTTTACAGATTCAAATTGAAACTAATCAATTTCAAATTGAGAAAATTCAATTTTAAATAGGATGTGTCTATTGCAGATACAGTATGTTCGAATATACAGGGTTACCCAGTCATCTGCCCACGGTCTATAGCTTCTTTGCTATAAAACATATCGACTTGCGGTTTTTACCTACATATAGATACATGCATGCTCCACAAATTAAAAATATTTTCGATATATACAGGGTGTCCCATCATGGCCTACTGAACCAAAGTTATATTTTTTTAAATGGAATTTCCATCAACTTAAGGTTTATAAAATTTTTAAAAAATGTTTTAAGCAAATTTTAGGCTATAAAATTGTGTTTATTGAATACTCATGGCTCTGAAGTTTATTTTATCTTTTAAAATATGTTGTTGTGTCATTTTGCTATGTCATTTAATTGTTGTAGCCGTTGTTTATGAATTGTTTGTTTTCCATTAATAATAAAATTGATAAAATAATTTTGAAAAAAAATAAAAAGATTATTTCAAAAAAAATTCACTTTTTAAGTATCGTTGGATTCAGAAAATTATGTAGATTCAGATGATTGTTGTAAGATTTAAAAATTGACATATAATACATATAAGAGGTATTATGTATTAATATTTGATTGAAACATTGATACATTGAAATGTATCTTTAATATTCGATTTTCGGTCATTACTGAAATATATTACCAGCCAAGTTTGGTTTTTAAAGATGGTATATTGTAATAAAAAAAGAGATAAAATAATAAATTAAATGATCCAACACAAAAAAATAAGTATAATTTCGTTTTGTTATTAAAAAATTTGATAAAAGAGTAGTGTTTGCATCGCCTTTTATACAGGGTGTTCCGTAAGTAATGCATAATAATGAAAGGGGTTGTATAGGACATCAAAACAAGCAACTTTTGTTAATAAACCCAAATTCGGAAGTTAACCATTAAGCCAGGGTAAATAAAAAATATTTAAGGTAATTAAGTTAATTATTTAATAAAATTTACAAAAATTGTTCGAAATTTCGAAAAATCTGTTGTGCACGGTCCATTGTAAAGACATGACAATAAATCGCAAACATTTATATACAAAAAAAAAAGAAAATAAAGCTATTTTTGTAAATTATATTTAAAAAATTTTGTCTCAACCTAGTGACTTAATGGTTAATTTCCGGATATGGGTTTATTAACAAAAGTTGCTTGTTTTGGTGTCGTGAACAACCCCTTTGCATTACTTACGGAAGACCCTGTATATTATTATTTTATATACTTATTAATGTCAATGCAGCATAAAAATTGAATTACTCCAAGAAACTAACCTACTAACTTATTTTATTATGAGTGTTTTACTTATAAAAATTTAAAACAACTTTAAATTTACTTTTAACCAATACGAGTATCACTTACTGTTCACTAGTGTTCACAACTGAAGACTGAAACTGAAGTCCGGTCACAGGATTGAATATCTTCGAAATCATTTGTGGTGGGGATGTGATTCAGCCAATCAGGCTACTTACCTAAGTATTAATGAGAAAATGTAGATTTTCCGTGAAATGAATAGTTAAAATTACCTATTACCTGGTACCTGATAAATTATTTGCTTTAGAACTAGAATAGATTTCGGTTCTCAGTATTATTTAAAAAGATAATACGTTTATTTGAAAATTAATTTAATAAAACTGGCTAATAAGATAAATATTAATAATCAATACTACGCATTTTAATTTAAAGGGTTTTATAAACGAGAACATTTATATTATTAGCATTTATAGTAATTAGGCTGTTTTTCTAATATTTCGGGGTTAATTTAATTTTAATATAAGTAAAAAATAAAAAAAAAAGTCATATTTTTTTCTCACATTAGTCCTTAAATTCGTATAGAACACAGAACACCGAACATGGAACACAGATCTGTAACTTGCGTTCTTTATTTAATTTGTGTTTACATTTTTTGTTAATTATTTTTGTTACCCAACATTTATTTTCTTCAATATTGAAATTTTCAAGTGTTTGGTGATACATAATAGAATCGGTAGGGAATTGTGACTTATGTTTTTAAAGTGTCTTTCCAGTCCTGACGAATAATTTTAACTTCTATGTTTTTTAACTTTTTTAATTTTTTAAAAAATTATTTCTGACTACAACACACTGCTTGCCTACCTCAAGTTGATTTCTATTCTTCTCCAATAAATAAAATTGTGACCAGGTCTTTCTGGATTTCAAATTGACCTACTCGTTAAAATTATCTATTTCAAATCATCTATAGTTCCAGTAAGTTACATCGGTATTTTAATTTCTTTTTCTGTAGGGGCATTTACACGCGAACGATTTTGCGCACGCATTCGCGCGCGATTACTTCATTTTCAATCATTTTTTTGAACAATATTCATTAAAATATACAGGGTGTCCCAATTTGAGTTGCATTGCATGGGCATCTTTGTTATTAATAAAGTTACAGATTCCGTTATATGTGCAATGGTTTGGAGTTTTTTTATACTCGTGTAGATGGCACCTAAAATTATAAAAATTCCGAGCCATACCGGAGATGAACGAAAAAATGCAATTTTTGAAAAAGTCGATTATTTCATTAACTAGAAATGTTACAAGAAAATGTCTCGGATAAAAGTTACTTGCTTGTAAAGACTAATCCAAATTTGTTTTTTTTACAAACATACAGGGTGTCCCAGCGCTGCGAGGAAGTAACATTACTCTAAAAGGAAAAAAGAAGCGCACATTTTAAAAATATTTGAGTAATATACCGGGTTTCCATTCCAAGATGGCGGACCAAAGTTATGTTTTTTAAAATGGAACACCCAGTATATTATGACATTTTTAGATTCCTTATAAAAAAATAATTATACTTTGTATAAACTTTTATGGGTCTATCATCACTCGTTTTGCTGATATTTGCTATTTAAGCCATAAAAAGATCCATTTTTGAAAGATCACTGCTCTAAAACAGATGAATATTTTGGATTGAAATTTTCTCAAAAAATTTTCAACATCGTGTAGTCTACAACTATCATGTCAAATTTAAGTTTGTGATAATTTTTCATCTGAGTGCCTTATGAAATGCAAATTGAACAATTAAACGAAATTTTCAAATGGAACACCCTGTATATTTTAACATCAATCGATATCATTTTTTACAAGCTTTCTACTGATATAATGGTTGAATGTCTATGATTTAGGAGATATTAACATCCAAACTGAGAAACATTGAAAAATACACAAAATAGCCCTCTTGATGAATTTTGTTGAGAATTTTTTTGTTAATTTGCCTATTATTTATTTCTGTCTTTCTCTATTTTGCTTTTTTATAATGTTGTTTTATTACAATAGTAGTTTTTCTTCTTTTACAACAAAACTAAAATCGAAACTTGCAATTATCTTCATGACTTTTTTTAAGGTTTTTTATTTTAATTTGCCTAGTACTTATTTGTGTCTTTCTCTATTTTGTTTTTTAATAATGTTTTTATATTAAAGTAACAGTTTTTGTTGTTTTACAACACAAATAAAATCGAAACTTGCAATTATCAATTTTGGTTTTTTAAATCTCAGTATATTTTGAAATTTTAACAATTAATGTTACCAAGGAATTCCTTATTTTGTTGAATATCGTTTTTGATCTTTTCTGATAACCAGAAGCGGATTTCTTTCAGCTTCACCAAGCGCTTTTACAGCATATTTTCCATTTCTTATTTAGAAGAGTTCATTATTAATTCGGTTTAGTTATTATCAAAAGTACAGAAAAGGGCGTTGAAACAAAATTCCACAAAATAAGGATTTCCTTGGTAACATCAGTTGCTTAATTTTTAAAGCATGCTGAGACTTAGAAAACAAAAATTACCAGAAATAGACAATAAAGTTCCCAAAATAAAATACCAATTTATTTATTATAACCAACAAATTATAACTCTTAGGTCAAATACTGAAAACCTAATATCTAATGTTTATAGCACAATCATAAGATCAAACCGCTTAGAAACACAACAAAATTTATAGAAAAAATAAGGGGAACCTTGGTACCAAGACCTACCTTTAACTAATAAAAGTTCATATAAAAAAAACAGTTTGAGATCAGATGACTAAGATGTATAAAGTAATATAGATGAAGATAATTAAATGATCGTCACACATTAATTTAAAAAAAAACTTGAAGAATATAAAATGCAGATACTGCAATTAAAATTAAACAATATTTTGCCGGGCAAAAGTAAACACACAATAGTGATAAAGTAACAATAAAAATTTTACTCTAACTCTCATTAAAAAAAACTTGAAATTCTCAACCCCTGATCAAGAAACGATCTAATAAAATAATTATTCAAAGTAAATATTGACTGCTTAATTTTATAACTATTTCCCCAAATCTGAAGAGTGATATATAAATAATTATGTACTGTCCAAAATGGACCAATGTTTGAAAAATTAAATTAAAGCTTCGGCTAAATGAATCCCACAAAAATAAATTTAATTTTGTGTTTAAGACACTAAAAATTCTACCGAGGATAAAATAATTTTCGTGCAAGGAATTTAATATTATTATAAATCTGGCCTTTGTTATTGCGATGTAATGTCCAACAGCTGATCCTGGTGAAATAATTCCCTGCGGCGCAAGTTCAACTCCACGCTGATGCTACTTAGCTCGAATTCGGAAAACGTAAATTAATAATGAAGTCCCAAACCAGGCCTCAATTAAAATAAAGAATGTTCCAGTAGATAAAATTAACCTTGTGTAAATTAAGGTAAACTTAAAACCCTAAAATAAAACAACATTGCACTCCTTGAAATTATTACCCTTAAACAAACTTACCCTCAGCTCTAGGGGTTTAAATAAGAAACTGTACCTCAGTGGTTCGATAATTAACATCGAATTCGAGCAAACCTTTACTCGATCCACAAAACAAGTGGTAAAGTGATAGGAAATTCGAACGGAAATCACAAACGACAAAATGGCTCCCTAAAATAAAACGTGTTGTTTCAGCTATAAAAAGTCAATAAGAAAACAACTTACAATTTCAATGTGACACCTCCCTTACAAAACAAAATCCTATTAAGGGTTTTTTGGGTAATTGTGGCGTGTAAAACAAACGATTTGCTTAAGCATAAATCCAATGAAGGCTTAAGTCACTTCTCACGCGCACCGTGCCAACATTTGCACTCTTCGAAAGCAAACCTCTCTCCCGAAATCAAATCGAGAACAATAATTGAAAATAGCAACAAAAAGAATAAAATAATATTAGATCACACACAGCGTTCCATCTCTTATTGAAATTATGAACCACGAAATGGAATCGTTGATCATGAAGAGACGCAACCCAAAAATGCTGAAAAGAAAAATGTTACATTATATCAGTAGAAAGCTTGTTAAAAATGCCATCGAATGATGTTAAAATATACTGGGTGTTCCATTTGAAAATTTCGTTTAATTGTTCATTTTGCAATTCAAAAGGCAACCTAATAAAAAATTATTACAAACTTAAATGTGACATGACAGTTGAAGACTAGACGATGTTGAAAAATTTTTGAGAAAATTTCAACTCAAAATGTTCATCTGTTTTAGAGCAGTGATTTTAAAAAATTGATCTTTTGTTAGGGATATATTTTATTGGGACTATTTATTTGTATTTGAAAGGGAAATAAATGTTATAAAATTACTGCGTTAGTTAATTTTGCAATTTGCAAAGGTTCAATTGTCAAGCCTAAGTAAAATAGGGAGGGGAGTATCGCAGCACTGCGGGTTTGAGCAGGTAAAGAAAACACGGAGTGTGAAAGTGGTGATTGATGAACGGAGAGGTATTGTTACGTGAAAAAGGTGAAAGTGAGAATCCTCGGGTTAGAGAGGAACCAGGCTGAGAGGGTTCTAATGTTAAACCTGAGTAAGTAGAAGCTAGAGTAAGAGCTAGAACAGGTTGCAATAGCAACACTGAGTTAAGCGCAAAGGTAGTTTAAGTTTCTGGTCAAGGGTGGAGGAGCCACAGTGGCCAGGGTTGAATTTGGTACATAGTCAAGGGTGCAGGCTAAAGGCACAGTGACTATGGTGGTTAGTTAGGTTTTCTCATTTACGGTTGCTTGATCAAGGGCGAACAGTTTCGCAGTGATTAAGAACGCAGAATAATCATTAGAACAAAGGCTCCTGTATACCATTTATTTTACCTACGTACGAGAGTAGTTTTATCCCACCTTTAGGACACAAAACCCAAAACCAAAAGGGGGATCTGTACCCCCCGGTAAGTAACTCTGTTAACCCATTACCCGCAGTGTCAGTAAATTATTTATTTTGCACGGGCGGTACCTGCACGTCGCCGGCACGATGAAGCTGTTTCCCAGGAGATGAGAGCGCGAATTTCCCTGCTCGACGTAGGAACAATTTTAGGAAAGTACTGGGCCTGCGTAGGAAATGGTTTTTGAACCCAAATTGAGGACATTTAGTATTGGTGAGTTCGTTTAACAAGTCAACGTTACTTTTGTTGTGAAATAAACCAGGTATGATACCAAAAATCAAAATTTTCAAAATTTGTAAAATGGCACAAGGTTCTTTTCGTATTTAGATTTTACACTTTTTTGGCTTAAATGGTGTTAACGCTTTATTATGTATTTTTATATAATTGTCAAATTTATTATTATGTATTAGCGATCGTCATGTAGATGGCGCAAGAAAGGAAATATATGCTTTTCCTCTGCTGGTTGAAAAAGACCAGTCGGTTGTAAGACAGCAATAAATAAAGTCACGCTTTAAACTTCGCTTTTTATATTTATTTAAAAACTGATCGAACACCACTCGAAGAGTTAACGTAAACATAAATGGTCCTTCGAATCGGATACAGCATCAAAATAATCAAAGAAAATCTATCAAACAATTAACGCAAATCAACGTAACACAATAGTGATACAGTCAGCCAGTTCAAATAGTGCAAGCAACGTCGCATAACTCGGTCGAAAGTTGCTCCGATCCACTTCGCTACGCTGGTAGAAGTTTCCACTCCAGTGAGCACGATAACAAACATCTCTACAATCCAACGCACATACGTAGCAGCAACCAAGCTGAGCCAAAGCGCGACGAAGGTACAAACGTAAGTCGAATCTTTCTCCAACTTTCCAAATAATTCATCAATTAAATACTAAATCCTTTTGTCCTCTTTTCTTTTGATTTAATTTGCAAAAATGGCAGATCAATTAAAAAAATTAAAGAAACAGCGCGGTAGTTTAAAAACACAGTTAACTTTGTTTGAAAAAGTATTATCGGAAATAAACATTGATAATATTAACGAATTAAAAAACTTAGAAAATAGGTACAACAAAGTTGAACAAGTTTTTGATCAATTTAACGAGATTCAATTAGAAATCGAAATTTTAACCGAAGAGGACGAAAGCGGAAATAACATAAAAGAAAGAGAATCTTTTCAAAATTCATATTTTAAACTAATCACAAACGCGACAGAGATTTTAAATAATCTAAAAATTAAAAATGCAACGGCTTCACAGGACGACTCTCCGATTCCTCGAGGTGCGGTGAATGTCACCTTACCCAAAATTAACTTACCAGTTTTTGAAGGTACTTTTACATTATGGCGGGAATTTTCTGATGCATTTCTTTCAACAATTAATACTAACACTGAATTATCAGATTGTCAAAAATTAAGATATCTCAGAGCATCCCTAAAAGGGGAACCAGCGAACATGATACGTGCATTAGAAACTACCAATTTAAATTATAAAATAGCTTGGGAATCACTGTGCAAACGGTACAATAACAAAAGGAGAATTATTTCCAATCATGTTTTCGAACTCATTAATATGCCGCACTTAAGAAAAGAATGTCATATTGAGCTAAGGGAGTTTATTGACGGGGTTGTGGGTAATATACAGTGTCTTAAATCGTTAGGGCAACCGATTGAATCCTGGGACGCAATAATCGTACCCACAATTTCAAATAAAATTGATCCTGAATCGGCAAAAGAATGGGAGTTCAAATTGAACTCCACTAACACAAACAATAACGTTCCAGAATTCAACGAATTTATTAACTTTTTAAACACACGTCAAAGTAGTTTAGAATCAATCGCTCTAAGAAACAATAATTCACCTATGAATAAGGTCGAAAAAGCAGTAACGAAACCAAAAAATAACATTTCAAAAACATTTACAACGCTTAATATAACTTGCCTAAACTGTCAGGGTAACCATTACATGCAATACTGCGAAGAATTCTTAAAACTTTCAACTATTCAAAGAAATGAAAGGGTAAAAAACTTAAAACTATGTCTAAATTGTCTAAGAAAGGGTCATTTTTTAGAAAAATGTCGGTCTTCAAATTGCAAGATATGTCAAAAAAGACATCATACAGTATTACACGTGCAATCAAGTCATACAAATCAAAATACCAATTTAGTTGTTAACACGCAGACAAACCTAATTGATGAGCCAATCACGAACACAACACTTTCAGCTGTGGCCATCACAATTAATTAGCCAATCTTAGCTACAGCGCAAGTAAATATAAAAGATTTTCAAGGAAAGTCTCAGAACATGAGAGTTTTGTTAGATTGTGCATCTCAGTCCAATTTTATATCATTAAATGCCTGTAAACTTCTCAATCTCAAAATGTTACCAACTAATTTAAGCATAAAGGGTATCACCCAAGACGCAACCAATATAAAACATAAAACCACTTAGAAAATGTCCTCACAACATAACAATTTCGAGACAACTATTGAATGTTTCGTTATCCCTAAAATCATTGATTCACTGCCCTCCAACAAAATTAATATCAAGCATTTTGAAATTCCTCCGAACATAAAGCTAGCGGATCCTGAGTTCAATAAACCAGGAAAATTTGACGTTTTGATAGGAGTAAGTCTATTTTACGATTTAGTATGTGTCGGGCAAATTAAAAACAATAATGGCGGAATATTTCAAAAGACTAAGTTAGGATGGGTGATAGCGGGAGCTCTTAACATAACACATGAAAGTCAGGTAAATGCATTTCTATCTTTAAACAGTATCAATGAAAATTTACAACAGTTCTGGAAAATCGATGAATTTGCGCCGAACAAAACCTTTTTGACTAACGAAGAACAGTACTGCGAAATTGCGAAATTCAGTTATTGGCAGCAAAATCGAGAGTAGCACCACTAAAAACCATTACACTTCCGCGTCTCAAATTATTAGGAGCTGTTCTATTATCACAATTAGTTACGAAATTTAAAAAGATATTGAATTTGAATATTACACGCCAATTATATTGGTCAGATTCCCAAATCGTTCTAGCTTGGCTAAAATCACATCCAACCAAATGGGTAACTTTCGTGGCCAATCTTGTTTCATTAATTCAAGAACTAACAGATCCTAACCATTGGTATCACATTAAATCTGAAGAAAATCCCGCAGATATAATTTCTAGAGGTTCTCTACCGTCAGACTTAATTAACTTGAATTTATGGTGGACAGGACCTTCTTGGCTGTCAGACAATACACATTTTTTCGATCAAAATCCAACCACCGAATTATTAAATATTCCAGATAAGAAAAAACCGCAAACTCAAACTTTTGTAACCTTAGAAAATTGTAATTATCTTTTTGAGAAATACTCAGACATTACAAGGCTAAAAAGAATAACCGCGCTCTGTTTACGTTTTAAATTTAATTGTAGGCCAAATGCAAGTACAAAACGAACAGGTCAACTTACTATTGAAGAATTAAATGACGCCTTTTCAAGATTAATACAAATCGTTCAAAAACAAAATTTTCCCAGAGAATACCAATGTCTTTTAGAAAAACAGCAGATTCACCCAAAGAGTAATATTCTAAGTTTAGCCCCATTTTTAGACAATAAACAGCTAATTAGGGTCGGGGGAAGACTTAAATATTCAAACTTTTCTTATCAAAAAAAACATCCAATTCTACTTCCGAAAAATCATAATTTTACAAAGCTAATTTTTAGACATGAACACATTCAAACGCTACACTCTGGTCCTAACGGTTTGCTAAACACAATTAGAGAACAATTTTGGCCCATATCTGGTAGAAATTTAGCAAAAAGAACTGTCCGAGAATGTGTCAAATGCTTTAAATTCAATCCTCAAAAAATCCATCCTTTTATGGGAGATTTGCCAAACCCAAGAGTGTCAATTATGTCACCATTTTATAACGCAGCGGCCGACTATGCAGGTCCTCTTCTAATAAAAAATAGTTTAGGCAGGAAAAGCAAAACAACCAAGTGTTATATATGTTTATTCGTCTGCTTTTCAACTAAAGCAGTCCACTTAGAAGTGGTCTCCGCATTAACCAGCTCCGCGTTTATAGCCACTTTTAGGCGTTTTATTGCACGACGAGGTAAGCCACTGAATATATATAGCGTTAACGTTACTAACTTTCAGGGAGCAAATACCGAAATCAAAAACATGTATCAATTTTTGAAAGAAAGCGAAACCCAAATAATCAATGATTTAACCGAGTTAAATATTCACTGGCATTTCATACCTTCTCATTCGCCGCACTTCGGTGGACTCTGGGAGTCGGGAATCAAAAGCACAAAACATCATTTAAAACGAATAATGTCGGAAGCTTCATTAAATTTTGAAGATTTATCAACCTTATTATGTCAAATTGAATCTACCTTGAATTCCCGTCCTCTTTCACCCATGTCTGCTGATCCCAATGACGTACGTGTACTGACTCCGTCGCATTTCCTCATTGGACGGCCATCAACCTCTTTGGCAGATCCAGATGTCACGGATATTCAACTTAACCGTTTGGATCGATACCAATACCTCCAGCGTTTAAATCAGCACTTTTGGAATCGTTGGTCTAAAGAGTACGTGTCGCAACTCCAGCAAAGGCATAAATGGAAGCAGAATATGGCTAACGTGAAATTGGGAAGTGTGGTTCTTGTAAAAGAAAACAATCAACCCCCTTGTTACTGGCGACTCGGAAGAATCACAGCACTGCACCCTGGAAAGGACAACATTGTGCGAGTAGTGAGCGTCAAATGTGTTACCGGAGTGATTAGGCGCCCTGTGACAAAATTGTGCGTATTACCTATTGAAACCTAATGTTGACTAAGTAACAAAATTTGAAGTCCTATTGAGGCTTCAAGGCGGGCGGAATGTTAACGCTTTATTATGTATTTTTATATAATTGTCAAATTTATTATTATGTATTAGCGATCGTCATGTAGATGGCGCAAGAAAGGAAATATATGCTTTTCCTCTGCTGGTTGAAAAAGACCAGTCGGTTGTAAGACGGCAATAAAAAAAGTCACGCTTTAAACTTCGCTTTTTATATTTATTTAAAAACTGATCGAACACCACTCGAAGAGTTAACGTAAACAAATGGCAAATATCAGCAAAACGAGTGATGACAGACCCATAAAAGTTTATACAAAGTATAATTATTTTTTATAAGGAATCCAAAAATGTCATAATAAACTGGGTGTTCCATTTAAAAAAACATAACTTTGGTCCGCCATCTTGGAATGGACACCCGGTATATTACTCAAATATTTTTAAAATGTGCGCTTCTTTTTTCCTTTTAGAGTAATGTTACTTCCTCGCAGCGCTGGGACACCCTGTATGTTTGTAAAAAAAACAAATTTGGATTAGTCTTTACAAGCAAGTAACTTTTATCCGAGACATTTTCTTGTAACATTTCTAGTTAATGAAATAATCAACTTTTTCAAAAATTGCATTTTTTCGTTCATCTCCGGTATGGCTCGGAATTTTTATAATTTTAGGTGCCATCTACACGAGTATAAAAAAACTGCAAACCATTGCCCATATAAAGGAATCTGTAACTTTATTAATAACAAAGATGCCCATGCAATGCAACTCAAATTGGGACACCCTGTATATTTTAATGAATATTATTCAAACAAATGATTGAAAAAGAAGAAAATTAAAAAGTTTTGAAAAAAGTATTTCGCGCAGGACAGCACGTACGCTTTGTCTTACACAGGAAACCGTACAAGTAATCGCGCGCGAATGCGTGCGCAAAATCGTTGGCGTGTAAATGCACCTACAGAAAAAGAAATTAAAATACCGATGTAACTTACTGGAACTATAGATGATTTGAAATAGATAATTTTAACGAGTAGGTCAATTTGAAATCCAGAAAGACCTGGTCACAATTTTATTTATTGGAGAAGAATAGAAATCAACTTGAGGTAGGCAAGCAGTGTGTTGTAGTCAGAAATAATTTTTTAAAAAATTAAAAAAGTTAAAAAACATAGAAGTTAAAATTATTCGTCAGGACTGGAAAGACACTTTAAAAACATAAGTCACAAGTCCCTACCGATTCTATTATGTATCACCAAACTCTTGGAAATTTCAATATTGAAGAAAATAAATGTTGGGTAACAAAAATAATTAACAAAAAATGAAAACACAAATTAAATAAAGAACGCAAGTTACAGATCTGTGTTATTTTTTATAAGGAATCCAAAAATGTCATAATAAACTGGGTGTTCCATTTAAAAAAACATAACTTTGGTCCGCCATCTTGCAATGGACACCCGGCATATTACTAAAATATTTTTAAAATGTGCTCTTAAAGGTGTTGTATATTCTATCGGAAACCGCATGCCGATATCTTTTTTTCATTTTAGAGTAAAGTTACTTCCTCGCAGCGCTGATATACCCTGTATAAACTCGGTTTTCAATATATCAATAGCAAGTTTCTTATTTTAAATGGACATCATATTGGATTTTGCCTCAAATAAATTGCATTCATTTTTCTGCTTTCAACAATGTATTAAAATCCATATTTAAAATAACAGACTATGAAATATATGACATTATTTAAATTAAATTAAGCAAGCCATGCTTTTTTGACAGGTCTTCTTTAAACAAATGACGAGACTAGCTGCCACTTTAGATTATTATATCGGTTTATTGTACTTCAAGTTATTGTAGAATTTATAAGTTTTAGTGATTGATTAATCATTTACAAATGGCAACTTTCCACTAATTAAATGAACAATATGACAAGTTTTGGACTTATATCCAATACAATAGTCTAAAATGACAGCTCGAATTGTCATTTGTTTAAAGAAGTCCTCTCAAAAAGACATAGCTTTCTTAATTTAATTCAAATAATATCAAGTAATCCGTAGTGTATTACTTCGAACATGGATTATAATACATAGTTGTAATCAGAAAAAAATTGCAATTTGTCTGTTGAAAAATTCAATATGACGTCTATTTAAAATAAGAAAGTTGCTATTGATATCTTGAAAACCGAGTTTGTGATGTTTTTGTAATAAAGATATTTACATCTGTCTTTACGAATCGAATAACTTTTATTCGAAACATTTATAACATTTTAACGAAATAATCGACTTTTAAATCTTCGGAATGGCTTGGAATTTTTTTTTAAACGGCATCTGAATAAGTATAAAAAACTGCAAAACATTGCCCATTGGAAAATATTCCCCGCTGTAGATGGTTCTTATTTTTTTGATAATTTCTGTCGGAAGTGTTTGTGCTTTAGCCCAAAGAGCCATCTTTAAGGTTTATTCTTAAACAATAACGAATTATTAAAAATTTATTGAGATAACAATTTTGTTAGAACAAGAAATAAATAGTGGTACCATTGATAAATTCACATAGTTACAGAATTATTATGAAAAATCTAAAAAAGTGACTGATTTTTTTAATTTTTTGACTCCGAGTTTGAGTTAGAAAAAAAACTTTTTATGTAGTTTTACTTTGGAGTGTATGCGTAACAAAATATAAAAAAATGACCCCCTGTTAATTTTTTTGTTTTCGATTGAAAAAATAAAATCTGAAAAAGTTATTTTTTATTTTCACTTTTTTCTTAATTTTTGGACTCCTGGTCTGATTTTGGAAAAGTTTTTATGTAGATTGATTTTTTTTTTAATTTTTGGTTCCTGGTCAGATTCTGAAAAATATATTTTTACTTGGGACTGTATGTATAACAAAATAAAAAAAATGTTTCCTTAAATTTAGAGTTAGAAAAAAAACTTTTTATGTAGTTTTACTTTGGAGTGTATGTGTAACAAAATATAAAAAAATGACCCCCTGTTAATTTTTTTGTTTTCGATTGAAAAAATAAAATCTGAAAAAGTGATTTTTTATTTTCACTTTTTTCTTAATTTTTGGACTCCTGGTCTGATTTTGGAAAAGTTTTTATGTAGATTGATTTTTTTTTTAATTTTTGGTTCCTGGTCAGATTCTGAAAAATATATTTTTACTTGGGACTGTATGTATAACAAAATAAAAAAAATGTTTCCTTAAATTTTTTTACTTTGGATTAACCAAATAAAATAAAAATAAAATCTGAAAAAGGGGATTGATTTTTTTAATTTTTTGACTGCCTGTACCGATTTTGAAAAAACATTTTATGTAGTTTTACTTATGACTGTATGTATAACAAAATATATAAAAAACAAGCCCTTACATTTTTTTGTTGTCGGTTTAAATATAAAATCTGAGAAAGTGACTGATTTTTTATAATTTTTTTGATTTCTGTTCTGATTTTGAAAAAACTTTTTATGTACTTTTACTTTGGATGGTATGTGTAACTAAATATAAAAAAATTGCAGCCTTACATTTTTTGTTTTCGATTAAAAAAATAAAATCTGATTAAGTGACTGTTTTAATTTTTTTTTTAAATTTTGACTCTGGGTCTGATTTTTAAAAAATTATGAAGTTTTACTTAGGACTGTGTATTGCCCGCTTTTACCAACGATTATTTAAGTTTAAGGGTCGTCGGTGAAAATGGACAAAAATGTAAACAAATATAAAAAAAATCGTCCCTTTTTTGATTTCGATTAAAAAATAAAATCTGAAAAAAGTACTTTTGATTTTCACTTTTTTGACTCTAGACTCTTGATAACGTCGTTATCCGAAATATGGACAAACTTTAGGGCAATATGTTCCAGTACTAAGGGGTTTTACTGCACGGGCGGACACCCTAGTCCCCTAGTGAATACGGGGACTAGATATTAGAGGTCAAAGAAGCGCTTTTTTTTTATTAATCGACGTCATTGAGATGATACTTGAAAATTTATAGAATGAAAAATCAGCTAAGTGGATACAAAATGGACGGCGGACGGGGTTAAATAGGGAGCAGTGTCAAAGAAAGTCAAAACTGAGAGCTCTGGCGTCATTTTTGAGACTTGGGACATCCTGTATTTTAAACATTGTTAATTGAAAATATTTACAGTGTATCTCAAAAAGAAGTGATGAGAAGAATATCGTAGAAAGTAGGCTGTACTCATCTACAAAAAAAACAATTTTTTAATTTTCACAAAATAATTAATAGCTCTTAGTTTCAAAAGTATTATCTGTACCAGCACGGAATAAAAAGTAATTTTCGGTTGAATATTGTGTATTAATGACCGGATTAGTACAAAAAAAATGCAACTAACCAGTTTTAACAAAGTATAAAATACAATAGTTTGCATCAGTAATCATTCGCAAAAATTAAATACCAATTTTTGAAAAAAAATTACCCCTGCCTTAAAAGAATCTTTAGAAATTTCGAATGATTTTAAGATTGACCTCGCAAATGAAAGATGAGGATTTTGGCAACTTAAAAATTAAAAAAAAATGTAGATAATGTAGGTACCTTCAACTAAATTTTGCGATTGTGTTAATGTGTATTTTTGAAAATTCATATTTTGCTTAATAATCAAACTTTAAAAAAATTAGTACACAAAAGTTTTTAAAATTTATTTTTGTCATAAGTACTAATTAATTCTCTTTAGTTTGACCACTTTGGAAGGGATTAGATACAAGAAAGTAATGAATTCCGAAATGTTTTTGTGAAGTTTTAACTTCCCAACATCATTTTCTTTTATTTGCGGGGTTGATCTTGAAATCAATCGAATTATTTAAGAATTTTTTAAGATCAGGACTTTGAAATTTGTCTCGGCGATCGGTTTTTGAAATCAGATACTTTTAGAGATAATAATTTTGTAAAAACGGAGGATTTTTCAGTCATAACTCAAAATCGAAAGGAGACATCAAAATGCGTTTTTGTCGTAAATCGAGTTGCAATATTAGGGGTTAATTTTAACAAAACGCTTTAAAATATGACACACTTTTAAAGACGATTTTAAAGTACATCTTTTTTATCCAGGTGCCGTGGATCTTCCCGTAGCCCTGGAGATTTGAAAATTTGTCAGGTTAACCTTTAGGATGTACGAATTAACAGTCCCAAATTTCGTTGCTTCCCTTTAAACCCCAACGGCGTTACAATTTTTTAAAATTGACGCCGGCGACTCAACAATCGGTAAAACAGTATAACAAATTGAAAGTTTTGGGAATTTTTTTAAAGGTGTTAGCGTACCCCTAAATAAATAAAATTAGGAAGGGTGTTAAAATGAACATTCTCCTTTTTTTTGAAAATCGGACAAAAAACACAGATCTTTGATGTGAAAATTAGGAGTACGTATCTTAGCATTTTACCCAGTTTAAATACATTGCTGCGTCAAGCAAATGAGACAGTGAGATTCTCATGCGCTGGAGCCGGCGCGCGGCGCTTATTCATCTTATCACCGCGTCGCGTAAACACCAATCGTATATGCATTTTTTAAATTTGCATTTGATACAATTGAATTGTGAGCGCAATGCCTCTTGATTGGTGGATTGGGTTTTTGTAAGCAACTTGGTGGAACAATAAATTATAATTTATCCGAAAGAGGCGTATGCGCAAAATTGAAACGCCGTGAATCGTCTCATAAATCGAGACGCGCTATGTATATTGGTTGAAACCCCTGTTGGAAGGTTTTATAATTAAAATTGGTAATACAATTAATTGTATTTGTAATTTCAGTAAACTAAACTAGTAATATTGGTTTATTTTGTTTTTGTAGGTATTATTTAGTAATTTAAGATAAAGCTCAGAAGTCAGAAATACATTATTACAATGAACTTAAGTAAATTCGCGCGTATGGTTATTTCATAGGCAACCCCCTTATCTAGTTTAGTTCCAGGGTAAAAGCGGTATGCTCGTGTGTAGAAGGCGTCTTAAGTCAAGAGACTTAGCGCCATGTTTAAACCACCCCCTGACTAAGCTATAAAAGGGAATGTTCTTTAATTTTAATTCAATTCACGCCGTGATTTTAACACGTTGCTAAGTCATAATGTAGTTTTGTTTTATTTTCAATATTTTGGTGTTCTTAAGGTAATAATTTGTTTCTGACCGTTTTTAATTTCAATTTACTCCTTTTATTTGTGTAGTTTTTTTTTATATTTTACTCTTTATTTTAATAATTTTTTTGTGTTATTTTTAATTGAATAAATAATTTTTATTGTTCAATTTATTTGAATTTATTTTCAAGCTTCGAATTTCATATTCTAATTTTTTTTTATTGTAACTATAAGAAACAAATTACCTTAGAACAGTTTAATTTTAAATAAGTGACCCCCTCAACTTAACAACAGGGGAAATAAGGTTGGTGAAGTTTTTTTTTTCCAAATAAAAGCAAGATAAATACAAATTCTCAGCATTGGACGTTTAATATTTTTTTTTGTAGTTTAAATTTTCAAAAGGGTCTTTAAAATTTTATTTATTAAAATTTTTAGTTATTTGTGACGTTAACCCAACCATTTAAAAAAGAACCCATTAAAATTAATAATTTTATTCGCTGCCTTTAATCTTTTCGTAATTTCTTTTTTTTTTATTTTAATCATCTAGACCCAGGGTTAGCTGAGGGGTTAACGTAGTATTCACACATGTGAGACAATTCCTTCTCGGTTTTTTTAAGGCCTGTACAACCCCATTAAAGTTTTATTCTAAATCTTTTATAAAATTCAATGGTATTACATGGATTTCACTTTTATTTTGTGATCACTATGTAAGCATAGTCGGTTTTTGTATTTTTTTGAAAATTATTACTACCCACGTAATATCTACAATTAGGGTCAGTAATAAAATTTTCCTACAACAAAATTTTCTTTTCAAAATATCTTATAAACACTTTTAATTTCGGCAGGTATAAGCAATAGAGAACACATGGAATTATTTATTTATTGCATAGATAATAATAATTATATTAAATTTTAATATAAATATATTTAAAATAATTTTAATTAATTTAAATCATAAACTTAAATAGTTTTTTTGTATTAAATTAACAAAAAAGTTTAATTTTATTTTTATTTACCGATATCTCTGCGTGGATATTTTAAAACCGCACGCAATTTTTAGCCTCTGCATCCAACTCGCCCGAAATCGGCATCCATTTCGCTTACGTGAATTGCGTTGTCTGTCTGTAAACTTTATAGTCAATGATATTACGCATTATACAATTATGTAGTGTTCGGGGTCTAGTTGGTCTAATTTGGTTGCCACGAAAAAAATTCTGTGAAACTTATCGATTTTAGTTTGAAAAAATGCAATCCCCCTATCCAAAATCTTTGTTTAAAAATAATTTTTTTTATTAATTATATTAGATTTTTTTTGGCATTAGCTGTATATTTACAATTTTAATTTTTAAATATTTAAAGGTTATTTTAATTTATAAATAACTATTAAACTTCCATAAATTTTAGTAATAATAAATATGGCATCACAGCTGAAATTTACCTCATGGGAAATTTTAGGAATTTCTGGCCTAATAGGTAAGTTTTCCTCTATGCTTGGTAAAAATTTCCTATAAATTTGACTTTATACTAATTTGGCCCTAAATTGGAACTTTTTACCTGAAAGTCAATAATACTTTAAAGTATGTCCTAAATAAGTAAATTTGATTTCGAAACGAAAACATCCAGTTGTTTGGTGTATCATAATGACAAAAGGAAAAGAACCTTATATACCAAACACCATCAATGTTACATAATAATAAAACTTTATTCTAATGCATTTCGAAGTTACTTAACTTCATCTTCAGAGAATACATTTAACATTTTATCAACTAAAAATATTAGCAATATAATATACATAATAATAAAATATTAAAAAACTTACTGGAACTAATGGAAGTTCAAAAATAAAACGTAGTTAAAAAGAACGCCTAATTTACTTTAAAAGGAACGCCTAATTAACTTTAAAAGGATCGCCTAATAAACTTGGAATGCCCAATCAACATTTTAGGCAAAAAACAACATCAACATCAGGCGTAAAAAATCATCACAGCACGTTTTTGGACATTACAGGTTAAAATCGTTAAAATCAGGTTAAAAACAATTAAAAGTGATATCACATAATCTAAAACAATAACAAAGGATTAAAATGAAAAGAGGATTTTAAATTATAAAATAACTTACAAAAATGAAATTGTCACACCTCAACTCATTATAAAATTTTTTGTTAAATCAACGTGTGCGCTGGACGACGTAAGATGGAAGACAGAGGCAAGAGGCAATACCACTAGAAAGATCGAAATTATGAAGTTAAAATCGGCGACATCTACGAATTAAAAATCAAAGCCGCAAGCAAAAGTGGTTGTCAGGCCACAACTATGCATGCAACTTCAATTACTTAACTAGATATGCAATCAATTTGATAAGATGTTAAATTGAAAGACGAGTCAGCAATACTGTCAAGACGAAAATTGAAGCAGCAAATAAGAATATTTTTAGTTGTTAAATGTTAAATGTATTCTCTGAAGATGAAGTTAAGTAACTTCGAAATGCATTAGAATAAAGTTTTATTAATGTGTAACATTGATGGTGTTTGGTATATAAGGCTCTTTTCCTTTTGTCATTAAGTAAATTTGACTTTATAGGCACGAATTGGGGAGGACCGTTCGAGTAACCTAAAAATTTATAGCTATTTCTTATTAGTGTCTTTTAAATTATTGAAAATGATGTCATTTAAATACAGTTTCATTTATATCCTATGAAGAATCTTGCGATTATAAATTTGGAAGTGGAATGAGTGTGTTTTCTTTTTGAATAGCTTGTTCGTATTTTTTATAATGTTGTAGTGGATGTGATTATATGAAAGTTCTTCTGATTTTGATAACTTTGAATTAAAAAGTGCCCTAAATTACTCATAATTTCCTTCATCTGCCACTACATAAAATACCTACAAAAATATGCCTATTAAGTCATCCAACCAAGTAAGTTTGACCACAAAGTTATTAATCTAAATTTATTGACTATAATAACCCTACTGTCCACTAATAAGGAAATTTCACTATTAAAGGAAACGTAACCAAATTTGCTGCAATTTTACTATGAAGTATTTTATCCCTAATATTAGTCATTGAAAAGACAAATTACAGTAAGTGTAACTTACAGCACATTTTTTACTCTAATGGCGTCGTTAGGTAAAATACTAAGGTAAATTTTACTTTTAAATTTCCCTATTTTCAACTTTAAAGAAATATTACTAATAAGTAATAAATTGGGGCAAATAATGGTATATTTTACCATTTATTCGCCCAATTAGTAAAAATGTTCACAAGGTAAATATGCCTTAAGACCGGGAAATTTTGACCATGAACTTTTCTCGGAGATGAAATGCTCCTAAATATTATTTTTTGGTTAAAATTTTTTTTTGCCATGTATAAATTAATATTTTACATAACCTTACACAAAATTTAGAAAAATATATTTTTAAAATAAAATTGTTTATGATTTTTTAATAGTTTAATACGATATAACAATGTTAAAAATTATGTTAAGAAACTCAAAACATACCATTTAAATATAATGCAAATTGAAAGTTATTTTTTATTATTTTCGAAGCTAATCGAAAAGTTCATTTTAAATGGGGAATTTAAATTTGGCGCGCGCCAAATGGATCGATACATCGATTTATAGTTCAAGCAAAATAAGATAGATGGCTTATGCCATGAAAGGTTGTATTCATCAACTGCACTCTCTCTTATAGGATCATTTTGCAACCAATAAAAACGTCCGCCCTTCAAGGAAAGAGACAAGCAATAATCTATTCGGGATTACTGGGCTCTTCGGTTCTTGCGGTAATTTGGTAATTGGCGTGCCTAGTTATTATCCGCATTCGTGAAAAAGTCGGACAATAAACGGGCGCTATTTGCATAATAATAATTGGAATTTGAGTAAGTAATTTTAAATACAAAATAATGATATAAAAAACTTTATTATGCAGCTACAAATAAATAAGGTTACATACAATGACTACAATCTAAATTTAAAAAATCAAAAAATCAAAAAATCAAAAAATCAAAAAATCAAAAAATCAAAAAATCAAAAAATCAAAAAATCAAAAAATCAAAAAATCAAAAAATCAAAAAATCAAAAAATCAAAAAATCAAAAAATCAAAAAATCAAAAAATCAAAAAAACAAAAAAATCAAAAAATCAAAAAAACAAAAAATCAAAATGATTTCTTGTTGGTATTTCAATTTTCTTTGTACTTTTTTCAATAGCTTTCTCCGTTTGTTTTTACTTTCATAGACTGTAATCATGCATATATCTTTAATTACGAGCCTTTAATTTGTAAAAAAAATTTAAATTTTTTGGTATTTTTAATATTTTTTGGTTCTTTCTATAACCATTTTGAAATATTTTTATAATTTTCTTCAAAAAAAACAGAAGTTGTCTGTCGGTTGTTTTTTTAATTTTTTTAATTATGGTAGGTACTTGGCGCCATACACCTCTTCTTGTTAGATTGAACTTCTTATAATTTAAATATTTTTTAATAAGCGATATTAAATTGGGCAACTATATTCGTTTTACTGTCATTTGATAAACTATTAGAATGATTTTTCAAATACTTTCAACTACATTATTCGTCTATCGACTGAGATTTTTTTCTCATTTCGATCAGCTGTATCCGTCAAAACAGTGCCTGTTGTATCTACAATTCATTTGAATGATATAATTTATATAATTATTATTGTATGCAGAAAAACAAAAATATTTATAATCGTTTGTCGAGTTTTTCAAAAACGTTGATTGGAATTCTTGATTTTGTCTTTTGATTTTATATTATTTTTAGTTTTAATTAAATTAAATTAATATAAAAAATGAAGATATCAAAAAATGGGCTCGGATGGCCATAAAAACGGGTATCTAGTTTGTAAGTCAAAAACCCGCTATTTTTTTGCACCTGTCGATCCTCAAATATAAGGGGTACAGTTTGAGCACTTTTGCCGCTCGAAAAAACGTTAAATTTGTACACTTGTCGTCTCGGCGCCGGGGCGCCACACGGTTGCGCTTGGAGACTTAAAAATGATCGCGGTCTATCCCCAGAATGTGAGAATAAAAGGGGCAAAATTTCGTCTCTGCCATTTAAAACCGGACGGGGGTGCGATTTTTCAAAGTTGACGCCGACTACAAACGGGAAAAAACCAAGAAAAATCGACCATTTCGAGAATTTTTTTCAGTGTTAGCGTCGTTGGAAAAATTTAAAATTCGAACCGCACATAAATGCACATCCCTCTTTACGATTCAACCGGAGTTTTTAAAATCTGACTAAAAAACCTGCCCTTTTCGCGGTGTGGAGCAAAAAATGTCGGATTTCGGGGTAAAAATACAAAAGGGGTCCTATCTCCGTCCCCTTAATAGATAGGTTCGGACGGGTCGAAACCATCATATTCAGAATTTGGTCCTCTATAACATACTAAAATTTGATGCGATTCGGGGTGAATTTTGGACACTGAGGGGATGAATTCGATTTTTCGTTCGGGGTGGAATAACTTTTTTGGGGGTTGTCCGATCAAAAAGGGACAATTAAACTTTTTTCTTAAAATTTTCTCCTCCTTCCACCTACAAAATTTCAACTCGATACGAAAAAAAATACCTTCCACGTTTCTTACGGTTTTAGTGTTATAGAAGAATAACATTATTTCAACATCAATTTTATGCAATTTTGGGAGTTTGTATTTTTATTTCTTAAATTACTCAGAAAAATTAATTAAAACTTAATTTTTTTATAAGTAAGTGGGTGTTGTATAATGAAGATGGAATAAAGTAGGGCTTTAAATAAATCTATCAAATTATTGATGACAATTTCTTTTCTTAAATTTCTTTATAATTCTTTCACCTTCCCTTGAAATTGACATTACTACAATATATGATTATTTTATGGTAGCAAACTTCCGATAATATAAATATCTCCCTACCGGCTATTACGAATTCGGGAGCTAAGTAGTGCAGGTGTTTTATAAAATAGAGTTCTCGCTTGCGGCTTACGCAGCTGTTACACACTCAAGGGCAAAGACACGGTAAACGGTAAAGCACAACTTCGCGCGAGGCACGAGTTGCTAATGTCTCATGAGTAGGCACACCCAGCCTTACGGTGATTGGCTCGATCAATTTTAGCGAAGCTCCACAAAAGTCTTACGGGGTCCCCTCTAGCCCCACTGCCGCTGAGTAAGTCACCAAGCTCTAGAAAGTGAATCTTAAATGATCCTTTAGGTTCAACTATTAGAGCTAAAAGACCTACAGATTTAAATGAAGCGGAACAATTTTTAATTGAAGAAGAAAATATTGCGTACTTAAAAAATTTTAGAATTTCAAAATAAAATGAAAAGGGTTCAAGAAATCGAAATAATTTTAACAGAAATATTTTTCTAGAGAAAATTACGGTGGTGTGAATAGAGATTACAAATCTCCACCCACACTAACTTGCAATTATTGCAAAAACCTGGCCATTCTATTGAAAAATGTTTTAAAAGAAATGCTAATAATCCAGGTCCTAGTACTTCTGCTGGCAGTAATAATTTTCAAAATTTTCAAGAAAGACCTTCTGTTATTAGAAGCAATCCAAATTTCTCAGGCAATTCTAATAATCGAAATGTAAATCATTTAAACTTCCAAGAGGAGTCCGATCATTCGGGTGGCGCAACTCCTTGCAATTTTCAGCCCGGACACAATTAAATGATGAATTCACTAGAATTCATACGTTAATAAATAATCCCAATAAACTTCTATATATGAAAAGTTATGATAATGAGACATTTTTAGTTGATACAGGTTCACCAATTTGTTTATTAAAAAATAATATAGCACAAAAATATAATTATAAAATTTTTCAAGAAAATATTAAAATTCGTGGTATTAATAGTTCTTATAATAATTCAACCCAGCTAACAAGTAGTGTCAATCATCATGTTTTTCCAAATGAATATCATAAATTTTATTTAATAAATTTTAATTTCTCGTTTGATGGATTGTTGGGAATGGATTTTTTGGAAAAATATAAAGCTATAATAGAATAGAATAGAATAGAATATCTTTATTTCTGTTGATCATTACATTACAATGATATAAGAAAATGTCAAATAAAACAAGTACACACAATTTAAAATTTTACATAAAAACTGAGCACACATAATAAATAAAAATATACACATTACGTTAATTAATTTGCCATCAAAACTCTTAGAAACTATCGTTTAAGAATTCATCAACGCTATAATAGGTTTTCTGAAGTAAGATATTGGTCACCAACCGTTTAAATTTCTTAATATTTGACTCATCCTTTATGCACAAAGGTAGCTTGTTATATAATTTTATAGAAACAAAAAAGCAACTATTAGGATAAATAGAAGTTCTATGCATGGGCAAATCTGCAATTCGTGAAATTACATTGCGTGTGTTATATATTTTGTTATTTGTGGATATAGGTTGAACTTTATATTTTTTATAATACAATAAGCAATTGACAATAAATAGAGAAGGTAGAGTAAGTATTTTAAGTAAAGGAAACAGTTTTATACAGGAATGTCTGCTTGATACTTTATTTATAGCTCGAATTATCCTCTTCTGAACTTTGAAGACATCCACAGCTGCTGAAGAACTACCCCAACATAAAATGCCATAAGACAACGTTGATTGGACGTATCCATAATATAACATTTTTAAAGTATCAAGTGATACACTTTCTCTTAACCGAATTATTGTATGACAAATGTAGTTAAGATGCTGGAACATAGACTGGCAGTGCGGTCTCCAAGTTAAATTTGAGTCTATGTTGATACCAAGAAATTTAGTTTGTCTTGATATCAATGTACCTGAATCAACAATAATATTATAATCATCATTATGAATTCTTGTTAAGGTAAAAGGAACTATATGAGTTTTTTCCAAATTCAGAGATAGGCAGTTTGATGTTGCCCATGATGACATGTTCTTAATAGCTAGGTTTACTGAATCGTTCATCATAGAAATGTTAGGTTGGGCTATTAAAGTGTGGGTATCATCTGCATAGTGTACTGTTTCCATATCCTCCATTAGTGCATTTAAATCATTAATAAAAATAATAAATAGGACCGGGCCGAGGAGACTTCCTTGCGGCACCCCACAGACGACATCCAATGGATCAGATCTCACACCTTGCCATTCTGTTATCTGCGATCTGTCCTTAAGAAAACTTTCTATCCATTTCAAAGCCACTCCTCTTATTCCACAATTATATAATTTATTAAGCAATAGATCATGCTGCACTGTATCAAAAGCTCTACTGAAATCAAAATAAACTCCAGCAACTTTTGAGTGATTTTCAATTGAGGTCAAAATTTTCTCATAGGATTTCAGCAGAGCATCAGTAGTCGATCTACCTTTAACAAAGCCAAATTGGTTACATGAGATGATTTTATGTTTATCTAAAAATGAAAGAAGTCTTATAAGGAAAGCTTTTTCAAAGATCTTCGAAAAGACTGAGGGTACAGACACTGGCCTAAAATTTGAAATTTCATAATTTTTGCTTTTCTTCTGTAAGGGAATTACTTTTCCACATTTAATGGCAGTTGGGAATGTGCCCTGTAAGAAAGATTCATTAATAATGTATGTCAGTGGTGATGTTAAATATATTGCAATATTTTTTAAAATCTCGCACGGTATTTCGTCTACACCGGAGGAGAATTTGTTTGAAACACTTAGTATAATATTAAACACCTCGTGTTCTTGCATTGGTTCCAGAAATAAAGAATGCTGGTTAAATCCGATATTCTGATCATTTTTCCGACCATTCAAATTCAAATTTGCAGATAATTCATTTATAGAATTAACAAAGTAGTCATTAAAACTAGATGCAATAGCAAAAGAATCGGTAATTTTCAATTTATCTGAATTATAGATGTAATCTATTTGGTTTCTATAATTAGTGTCAGATTTAATTATCTTCCATGCTGTTTTCGTTTTATTTTGTGAATTTTTTATTTGTCCATGATTATAATCACGCTTAGCGTTTCTTATCTTGTTTTTATGTTTTTTCTTCAATACTTTGTATTCTTTGCTCATCGCTGAATCTTTACTGTTTATCAAATTAGAGTGAAGCTACCTCAACAAGCAACCTTCGTCCACAATTTCCTTCGTGATCCATCCATTTGTTTTTTTATTCAAGTTCATCTTCCTTTTCATCTTCTTAGGAAATGCTTCCCAGAAATAAAACAAAAAAGTATCATAGAAGGTTTTAAACTGTTGATCAGCATCAATATCTAAATATGTATCCTCCCAACTTTCATTTACTAACATTTCTTTAAAGGCTGTTGTAGCAAATTTGTTAAAAGAGCGCATTAATTCTTGTTTATTGTCACTTTCTGGTTTCAAAATTAACCATAAAGGTATTTCTAGTTGGACTGCAAAATGATCGGATAGACCTGGATTAATTACAGACAAACCCACAAGACCCTCATGGACATTTGTAAATACATTATCAATTAGAGTACTCGAATTTGCACTAACTCGAGTGCTTGTTAATAAAGTTGATTTCAGACCAAATGACCAAATTGATTTTACAAATAAAAAAATTAATAATGAATAATCAAAATTATAAATTATATGTTTATGGTGAAAATGAAAATGTTGAAGAAGTTGAAAATGTTTCATATGTAAAAATTACTGTTCCTGCAAGAACAATTCAAGTTGTTGAATTACCTGTATATAGTACATCTTTAGATTATGGTATTTATCCAGAAGTTAAATTTAATGAAGATGTGAAAATACCGAATTCCCTTGTAAAAGTAAATAATGGTAAAATAACTACAATATCCAATAGTTTAAATACCATTCAAATTTTAGACATTGCTCCAGTTAATATTGAATCATTTAATGAAAATAAAATAGAAAATATTAAAAATAATGAATATAATGAAATTAATGAAAATAATATTAGTATGGATCGGGAAAATAAAATTTTAAGTGAATTAAGATTGGAACATTTAAATATCGAGGAACGTGAAACCATTTTGAATCTTTGTTTAAAATACAAAAATATATTTTTTTGGAAGGTGATAAACTCACTTTCACTAATCAAGTTTAACAGGAAATAAATACTGGAAATTCAAATCCAATTTATACTAAAACTTATAGATATCCTCAAATACATAAAAATGAAGTAAAGAAACAAATTGATCAAATGTTAAATGATAACATTATTACACCATATGTAAGTCCTTGGTCATCTCCAGTTTGGGTTGTACCGAAAAAATTAGATTCTAGTAATATTCAGAAGTGGCGTGTAGTCATTGACTACAGAAAATTAAATGACATAACAGAAGGTGACAAATATCCATTACCAAATATTGAAGATCTTCTTGATCAACTCGGTAAATGTAAATATTTTACAACACTTGATTTGGCTTCAGGGTTCCACCAAATTGAGTTAATGGAACAAGATATTTCTAAAACAGCATTTTCAACAGAAAACGGTCATTTTGAATATCTCAGAAAGCCGTTTGGATTAAAAAACGCGCCTGCAACTTTTCAACGTGCAATGGAATTACAAAATGAAATGTGTATGGTGTACATAGATGATATAATAGTTTATTCTTCTACTTTGGAAGAACATATAGATAGATTAAAATCTGTATTTGCACGATTACAACAATATAATTTCAAAATTCAACCATGTAAATGTGAGTTTTTAAGACGTGGAGTTGCATATTTAGGTCCTTTAGTAAATCCTAATAAAATTGATTCAATAATAAATTTTCCAGTTCCAAAGAACCAAAAAGATATAAAATCTTTCTTGGGATTAACCGGCTATTATAGAAGATTTGTAAAAGATTATTCAGCTCTTACTAAACCATTAACACAGTTATTAAAAAAAGATATAAAATTTAATTTCAATGAAAAATTTTTAGAATCTTTTCAAGAATGTAAAAAATTATTAACTATATCCCCTATATTACAATATCCAAATTTCGATTAAGAATTTATTTTAACCACAGATGCAAGTAATTTTGCTATAGGGTCAGTTTTATCTCAAAATTTATTAGGACAAGAACTTCCAATAGCTTTCGCCTCCAGGACATTAAACGGAGCTGAAACTCGATACTCTACAATTGAAAAGGAATTACTTTCAATTGTATGGTCAGTGAAACATTTCCGGCCGTATCTCTTTGGCAGGAAATTTACTATCATAACTGATCATAAACCTTTGTTATGGTTATTTTCAATAAAAGATCCTGGTTCTAGACTAGCTAGATGGCGTCTTAAATTGGAAGAGTATGACTATGAGATACGGCATAAAAAAGGTAAAAATAATAAAGTTGCTGATGCATTAAATAGAAATAAATTTGAAAATGAAGATGAAAATTGTTCTTATGAACATTATTTAAATATTGCACAGGCAACTGAAATAATTAATGATAACGTTGTCGAAATTGAAGGTGATCTTATCTCAGCACCATCTGAATATTCTTTAGCTCATTCCGTTAGTGCAGATTTAAAAATGGATGCTGGAATTGCTGTTCAATTTAGGAATAATTTTGGAAAAATTAATGAACTAAAGTTACAAAATCCTCGTTTAAATTCAGTTTGTCATTTGAAAGATGGCAATCGTTTTATTATTTAATTAATTGTAAAAAATAATTTTTATGAAAAACCCACTTATAAAAGTTCATATGATACATTATTTAATCTTAAAAGATTCTGTTTTAAAAATAATATTAATAATCTTGCAATGCCTAGAATAAGTTGTGGTTTAGATAAATTAGATTTTATGAAGGTAAAAAATATGATAACATTTATTTTCAAAAATTCAAATATAATAATTCATATTTATTCACTCAAATCAATATTAAATAATTTACAAATTCTTACATTAACAGGTAATTCTGAAACTGACACAGCTTCAGAAGGTAGTATCTCAGAAGAAGATAACTTATTTCAAAATCAATTTCAAACATTTCTATCTGAAAGAAAAACTTAATCTCTTATTGATTTTACAATAATTAAACAAACGAATGACGATATTTTATTTAGTACTCATGATAATATAATTATTACTGTTCCTAGAATTGAGGATAATGATCAATTTCATACTCAAGAATTAATAAATGATACTTGTATAGATCCTGAAGATCAAAATTTAAATTTAACTGAATTATTGACTATAAAAAATAGTATAAAATATAAAAATAGAGTATACTTTATAATTCAAATACCAACATTTAAATTAGAGGCATTAAGTTTGAAAGATTGTTTTAGAATATTTTATGAAATAAAAGAAAAATTACCAATTGAAGATTATTATGTAAATTCTATAAAACATTTACCCTTTTAGATATTTTAAGTTACATTTTTAAAGGGAAAGAAATTTCATTTACAATATGTCATAGTACAGTTGTTACTCCACCTGAGAATGAAAGACCAAATATTTTATCTAATTATCATTCAAGCAAAAGTTCAGTTCATAAGGGCATTAATGAAACTTATAAACGAATAAGAAATAATTATATTTGGCCAAATTTGAGAGCTGATGTTGAAAATTTTATTAAAGCTTGTGATACATGTAATAAAGCAAAAACTAATAGACAAAATTTAGATTATCCACTTGTAATTACTGAAACTCCGTCTAAACCTTTTGAACATATTAATATGGACTTATTAGAAATTGGAAAAAATAACATTCTTTTAACTATTGTTGACAATTTTTCCAAATTTGCACAAGCGTATTTAGTACCTAATAAACAAGCTGTAAGTGTAATTGATAAATTATTAATATATTTTCAACATTTTCCTACACCTAAGAGAATTCATACGGATGTAGGAAATGAATTTGATAATAATTATTTAAAAGATTTAGCGAAACTGTATAAATTCAAATTAACATTTAGTGCAGTCGCCCATCCTCAAAGTAATGGGGTAGTTGAACGTTTTCATGCAACATTATTAGATTCATTAAGAAGTTTTCATTTGGAATATCCTAATAAACCAATAATTCAAGGTTTACCTTTTTCAATAATTTCATATAATAATAGTAGAAACGCATCAACTAATTATTCTCCACAAGAAATTGTTTTTGGACACATTAGAGATTTTGAAAGTGAATTGTTATTTGATGAAGATGAACTTCAAACTAAATATATAAATGATATTAAAAATTCAGTAAATTTTATATATGAAAGTGCAAAAAGAAATATTGAAATATCCAAAAAAAAAGCTAAAGAAAGGTTTGACAAACATGTAAAAGAAAAAAGAACTCAATATAAAGCAGGAGATTACGTTTACGTTAAAGAATCTCAAATTAGTAGTAAAATGAAAAATAAATTTAATGGACCTTATAAAATTATATCTATTAAAAATAATAACTCAGCTCAGATTGAATTATCAACAACTAAAACATCAATTGTTAATTTTGATAGACTAAAATTAGCATCTATTATTCCAGGGCCATCCTTGGAGCCAGAGCAACAATAAAACCTAATAACACTACGGCAGGAATATTTTATCAGAAAGAAGTCATAGTTAAGATTTCTAATGAAGATTGGAAAATAATTACTTTTAAAACTATTACTTTAATTCGCAAAGCTTTTGAACGAAACTTCGCTTAGAACGCTTATCATTTTGTAAAAGGTCTAATAAATAATGAAAACAATGAATCATCATTGAAATTATCATTTTTAAGTCAAATGTCTTTAATAAATACAATAAATGAGGAAATTAAAGAAAAATTAAACGAAGTAACATTGAATGTCCCTAATAGAATTAAACGCGGTTTAATTAATGTGTTAGGATCTGCTTGGAAAGTCATAACAGGAAATTTAGATTCGGAAAATGGTGAATATTATGATAATTGTATAAATAAATTAGAAAAGGATGATAAACAATTACAGATTTTATTGAAAGATCAAATTCAAATAGTTTCAGAAACTATTAAAAATTTTAATTCAACAATATTAAAATTAAATTTTGATGAAAATGCTTTTAATGACAATTTAAAAATAATTCAACAAAAATTACAAGAATCTAATGATGTGCGTTTGATGGACAAATTTCAATTTAAAGTTATTTCAATAGTTGAACAAATTTTACAAACAAATTCAATTTTATTAAGTCTTCTTGATAACTTAATAAATAGTATAACCTTTGCAAGATTAAAAATCTTACATCCTTCAGTAATTGATCCAAATTTATTATTAAGAGAATTAGAAAAAGTTCCTTCAAAATTAACACATGGAAATTTAGCTTTTAGCCCAAATCATGAAAATTTATCAAAACTTTTATCATTAATAACAATTGAAGCATTTCAGACCAATGAAAGAATAGTATTTGTGTTACTTATTCCATTAATTGAAAATTATGAGTTTGATTACTTTTGATTTTTTCTGCACCAACTAAGGATAAAAGAACTAATTTATTTCATGCTTTAATTCCAAATTCAAAATATGTTGCAATATCAAGAGACAGTAAACAATATATTACAATTGGTGAAAATGAGTGCAGTGAAGTCGACAAAAGTGCTATTTTTATATGCTATAATAAGTTACCTAAAACATTTTCTTTTGAATCACCTTGTGAGGTATCTGTTTTAATGGAATGTAAATTAACTGAAAATTGTAACAAAATTGTAACGCAAATTGATGATTATAATGTACCAAAATTAGCTAATAATAATTGGTTATTAGTAGTTTCAAATCAATTACCAGTAACTATTATTTGTCCAGGTGGAAATCCTATAACTGAAATTATAAAAGAAAATTCTTTATTGTCTTTAAAATCGAAATGTAATGCATTTATTGGTACCACTAGGGTGTATGCAAGTATGGATTAAAATGATACCATTTTATCGCATTTAGTGATACCAAATATTGAATATGATTGTTGTGAAAATGTCCCTCAAAAGGAAAAAATACCGAAAATTAAAACCTATAAAAAGTAATCATTTAAACTTGGACGAATTAAATATTGCTGAGGGTAAATTAAAAGATTATAATAAGAATTTAAATTATATGATAAATGAAACCTTTGTCGAAATACATTGGAGTACTTTTACTTATATCTTGATTATTTCTGTAGCTAGTATCATATTGTTTTTAATTTGTAAATGTTTTCTAAAAAGGAAATTAATTGGTTATTTTAAGGGTTCAGATGATAATGGAGATGATTCGTCAAAATCGTGTTGTGCTCGAATTATTAACATTTGTAGTGTAAATTCTAGAGTAAGACCTTCTTATCGTTCAAATATGTGTTCAAATTATAATGTTCAGGAAGAGGAAGTATATTTACAAATGCCTAGTATTCCTATAAGTTCTAGGAGAAATCCTAAAAAGCTTTAAATTTTAAATTTTTTAAATTTTTATTATTTTTATTATTTCATGTTATATTATAATAAAAATTCTTAATGGGGAGGTGTTAGGTAAAAACCTACTCCTACGCATTGTACATTACGCATATTATATTTAGTTCATTAGTTGTATCTTTTGTAAAGGAGTCTCATTGTTAATTGTTTCATATTGCTTATTAATTCATTTTAGTTAATATAACAATAAGGCTTCTATTTTAGAAATAGTTTAGATAATAATTTTATGTGGCTTGATGTATTGTACGCTTTCATTTTTAGAATTAGAAGTATCTTAGCTCTTGCCAGTCTAACTTGTCAATCGTTTTAATATTTTACTTAAAATAAATTAATCAATTCAAAGTTTCATAGTATTTGTCAATTTCCTTTCAAAATAAATTAAAATCATTTTTTTTTAAATTAATTTTACGTCGCTAGAACGTAAAATACATACAGATATAACAAAATTAAAATTAAGTAGTAACAAATAAATACACAATGAGTTCTAGTAATAAATATTTAAGACTTAAAAACATTCTTAATAGTGCTTTTAAAACAGTATAAATTCATACCAAAGACATCCACATGTTCCTGAACGGCATGGAAATTTTTTAACATATTAAATAGTGGTGAGTTATTGAAATGATTGGTATTAGGAGTACTATAATAAAATGTTAAACTAAATTATTACAAATTAGTACAAATTATCACGAAGTATTACAAATTATTACAAATTATTACAAATTATTACAAATTATTACAGATTATTATCTTTTTATTTCAAAATATTGTAATAAACTTTCTATTTTTTAAATGCTTTTTAGATACTTCTATCACTAATTAATTCATTCATACTGTTAATATACTCATCTCTCTTGATAATAGTAACATTATTGCCATTATCTGATTTTGAAATTATAATTTCTGGATTTGACTTGAGAAATTGTTTCGTTTGGGACAATTTTTTTCCCTTCATTAAGTGTAACGTTGATGATACTGTTATGTTGGTACCTAAATCAGAAATCAAGAATATTTTGGATGAATTTAATCGATTCCATCCAAAACTGCAGTTCACCTGTGAACGGGAAAACCAATCTAGCATAGCATTTTTAGATCTTATGTTAAGGAAATCCAGTGCTTCCAAAATATTCTTGAATTATTATTCGTGTCACCCAACTTCGCAAAAAGTAGGGGCTGTTAGTGGATTATTTGTTAGAATGTTAAAGCTAATTCATGAGTCATTCTGGGAAAAAAATAAAAAAATAATTACAGATCTACTGATAGTTAACAACTACCCTGTAAAGCTCATTAATGCAACTTATAGCAGAGTCAAAAATAAAATCAATAAAATTTCCCAAAAACAAAAGTTAGTTAGTATAAATGATGACATAGTAAGATATTATAGGTTGCCATTCATGGATAACGTATCCTACGAAATCAAAAAACTTTTGAGACCATATAATGTACAATTGGGTTATTACAACATTAAAAAAACTAGAGACTTAATATATACTAGGTTGAAAGATAGAGTACCATTGAGATCTAAATCGAATTTCATATACCAAATACTCTGTAAGGAGTGTAATCGTGTCTACATAGGACAAACAGGACAATTGCTAGGTTCCAGAATTAGACATGATTATGATTGCCAATCTAAATTTAAAGATAAAAATAATAAAACTGGCCTGGCATTGCACCATTTTACCTATAACCGTAACTTTGACTTTGATAACACTAAGATACTTGGCAATGAAGAAATGTATAAAAAACGCCTAATTTTAGAGGCAATCAACATCAAAAAGGACAGTAACAATACCAATCTTAAAAGCGATATGGAATTAGTTAGACTACTTTATACACATCAATTTTAATAATCGTGCTAAATAAATCCAAGAGATGTCACACTGAATAAAACCTTGATAATTTTAGTAGGTAATGTTAATTTATTATAAATAATAAAAGAATTTATGTGGAAAATTTTTGTTAAACGCAATACAATTCCAGTTTTACAAGTGAAAAGTTGAACAAACGTACACCATTTTGTTTTAAATTTATCTCAAATTTAATAACTTAAAAAAATCCAAAATTGTAAAACAAGGTTAGTATAAAACTATTTTTAAATGTCATTTGGCTTAATCCAAATGAACTTTTATCAAACCTATGTTAGTTCTAGTGATTCTAATTTTTACACTCAACAAACTCTGTTCCGTTGATTCAAAGGTAATTACAAATTTAGCACCAATTTATATTTAAACATAATAGTTCTAGTCTAGGTCTAGCACTTAAAATGGCTTCACAATTAATTAACAAAGTTTATGAAATCGCGCTTCGCTACTTTTTTTCCTTGCGAGCTGAGTGACATCATTATTTCCTATTCGCCTCGCACCTCGCACGGGTTATATTTTATACCATTGCTTATACGTTATTCGTCTAAGGTTTGCGCGCTTTAGTAGTTCTACAAATTAATTATGTCTGAACGAAAAATTAATTACAAATATTGTATTGTACCTTTATGTACAAATACTACAGTGACTACTCCAAACAAAGTTTTTATTACGGTGCCTAAAGGTGAAAAAGAACGCAAAAACTGGTGCAAGGCTATAAAAAGGGAAATAAAAAAACATGTAGTGCTTTCCAACAAAAGTATTCATTATTGTTCTGAAGATCTTTTCGATGTAAGTAAATTTACTATTACTATTTACTACCCTAAATAACTCTCGAAAAAATAATTCTATGTAAAAATGCCGTGACAGGTCAATTTTTATTTTTAGGGGGACATCTATTTACAAAGTAATTAAATTGTCTTTGCAACCCCCTACCCCACAGGACCACCCCTTTGATTATTTTAAAAAGGAATGGGGGTCGAGTGACGCATCATTTTAAAGGTCTTTTTATCCTGAAAATAAAAATATGATTTGTTTTGGCCCTATTTTAATTTAGTCATTTACAGGACACGATAAAAGAGAAAAGGCAAAAGTAATTTATAACAAAAAAAATTATAAAAAAATACGGTAACTGATTTGTTTTTCAATATTTACAAATAATTAGCTTTTGTTAAGTTAAAGGACTTGTTTCATGGTCAAAACTTAAAAATTTATCGAAATGTGATTTAAAAGTACATAAATAATACCATTATTAGGTATTTTTTTTAATTATTAGGGAGGTTAGTAATCAAAAAGTGGTAAAAAAAATTATCCCTGCCATTATTAGGGTAAAAAATGCTTTCAAATGATGTATCATTCGACCGCTATTCACATTTAAAGAAATTGAAAGGGTGGCTCCGTAGGAAAGGGGGCTGTAATGACAACTCTTATTTTATTGTAAAAAAATGTCCCCCTGAAAGTAAAAATCGACCTGTCGCGGCATTTTTACAACAAATTATTTATTCAAGAGTTATTACCCAAAATAGGAGCCTCCCTAGGCTCCTTTTAAAATGAATACTTTTATAAAAACCACACTAAAGTGTTAAAGCATTTTAAGTGAAATTTCATAAGTAAAAAATTATAAAGAAGTAAATTCTAAATTAATAAATAATTCTCCTCCTTTAATTAATAACTAATAATAATATTTTATCAGAGTATTAAAAGATTTCTGTATTCAGATAAAATACACAGGGTGTCCCGTTAATGGCGGAACACATCTTTAGTGCGGAGCGGTGTTCAATATATAGCCCGAAAAATATTTAAAAAATCCATCTTGTCCAATCTACGAATACGAAATACTCCATTAACGAGACACCCTATATTAATACTAATATCTACTATTAATAAAATGTTATTTTAGTTGGAAACTGATCTAGAAAATTACATGAAGTGGAAAATGGTGGGAGGTAATTTAAGGCTTAAAAAGGGAGTTCTACCTCATATTTTTAATTGTCAACGTTCAACTGTTGTCCCACCAGAAAGAGTTGATGCAAAAAAAAGACAAAGACTTGATATAATGAAAACTGTATATACCGTAGATGAGGAACCTCAACCTTCTACCTCAACTTCAACACCTATGGAATGGAAGGTTTGCAGTAGTATTAATATTGAAAGTAATCCTTTAGTACCTTCCATTCGCGAAACTGCAACGGATTCCGATTTGATTTCCAAAAATCATAAAAAAATTCAAGTGAGAACTAAAGACTTCCAAACATACACAAACTGATAACTTCACAAAAACATCAAATACAGCTAGTTCTCCTATAAAAATAAAGGTCGCCCATGCACAAACTTCGCAATTTAAATCAATGAAAGATTCAAATGAAAATAGTTATATAAGTTCTTCAGAATTATCTTCTGAATGGGAACTGTCGCAACAGACGAGTTCGTCATGTAAAGTTTTAAATGATAGCGATGTAGATTCTGAAGAATTTTAGAAAGTAATGTTAAAGGTAACTTTAATTTCAATTAAAAAAGAACCGAAATTGTATTTAGGTCTTAATAAGGAGGTATATTTTTGCTTAGAAATATTAACGAAAAAAGTTGCTGCTCCATATATTGATATTGGGAACGCAGTTCGCAAAATCTTCAGTGAATATAGGTCAAATCTTCAGGTGTGCCGTTCCATTGATATCGCAATATTTTAGAGAATTAATACTATGGCCATCTCCTGATAAAATAGCTGAGCAGTTACCAATAGCATTCAGAACAAGGTATTCAAAAGTTCAGTCCATTATAGATTGCTTTGAAATTCAAATTCAAAAGCCAAGTAACCCATTTCATCAATCTTTAACTTGGTCAGAATACAAGAGCTGTAACACCATTAAACTTATCGAAACGAATAAAAAATGTTCCTATTTTATTTAAAATTTACAGAAAAGTGAATTATATATTGATTTTAATAATAAAATTAGTAATATTGGCGGGGTTAAATATAAATTTATATTTGAACTATCCTTTTTTTGCAAATTCAAAAAAATCCAAGAGAGGGCTTTCGGAATTCCTTCGCAGCGCCTCTATCGAAAATTACAAGAACTAATCAAAGTCACTAGTGTTGAAATGAAAGATTTTCTAAACTACTAATATGAATGACATATACGATTTTCTCATATGGTCGTCGGAAAAAATATTTTATTATAATTTTAATATAAAAAAGTGTACAAAGGATAATAATAAATGAACCGGAATGAAATTAAAATTACTATGTTTGACAACTAAACTAAAAGTAAATTATGTTTACACATGTATTGTGAGGTCACAACAATTAATATAAATTTAAAAGTAAAACAGTAGTAGTTTAATAATTAATTACATATTTTTGGATTAATTGCTTTAGTCCAAAACGCTGTACACTTCTCAATCAATGTATTAACATAGGTTTATTCATAATCCACATATATTAATTTGACGTCATTGGTTTCTTCAAAGTTAGGATGCGCAATACAAAAGATACTTTTCTTTCTATTCGAAAAATGCATTTGCATTTGTATTTGCGGCATGTAACTTCTTGCTAGCTTCTCATCTGAAGTAAAATATGTTTTAAATGTTTTCAAATTTATTGGGCATTTAATTTCAAGCGAATATTCATCGCTTAAACCATCTGGCGATGCACCAAATATAGGCAAATCACTTCTTAGCAACAATCCACACTTTTTAAAATTAATGTTTGTATTTTTTCGAACTATACCTAAAACTGAAGCCTCCAGCAACCGGCCTCTTTTTACAGCTGGTGTGTCTTTTAAAGTATATGCTCCAAGTATGGTTTCAACCAAAGAACCATCAAGAGTATTGCAGTTTGCCACATTATGAGCTTTTGATGCAGTAATGCGTCCATAACGCAGCTCAAACCACAGAGGACAATCCGCTTGGTCTAGGGTTTGTGCTGAAACTTGCTTGCATATATCACTCGTTATAATACCTGAGCAGTACTTAAAAAACAGACTTACATCTAAGATGCCCGATCCTGTTTTTTTTAAATTATGAAATAACTTATGAATTGAAAGTTGAGAAGGATCATTTGTTTCATAAAAATATTTACTAATTTGAGTTTTCACGTTTCTTTTCTTAGATTCTTTCATTAAATCATTTAGAAAACTCCCGTCTGTTGAGACAGTAACATTTGCTAGTTTTTTAGACATATCTTTTGTTGTAATGAATTTTACCGATGTTCCTATTGATGACAACTTTGATTTTGCCCAATAGTATTTTACAGAGGTAGGAGCTGGTTCTTCAGATCGTCTGTGCAACCATGCCAATAATGCTATTGCATGTTTACATCCTTCTGCACTTGCAGCACAATCCTGACATTGGACACTATTAATTACTGATTCATTTTCGTTATAAATCAAAGTAACGTGGTAAGGGGTTTTGCGAACTTTATGTTCTGGTGAAATTCTAGCTTTCACAATGCATACATCACCATTTCTATTGACTTGAACATATCCAACAGCATTATCCCCATAAGACTCCCTGGTGGACCTACAAATTATATATTATAATTATATGTATATTTTATTAATCACAATTTAATTAAGAGAGAAATAAGTATTTTATTAATAGACAGGGTGGTCCACTTAACCTGAATAGTGGAAAAAGTTTCAAATAAAAGTTGTAGCGGATCAAGAAAGACATTTAATAATGCTATGGGTTTTTAATTTATATTCATAAATAACGAAAAACCTATAAAAATTATGGGTTGCTATTTGATCCACTACTACTTTTATTTGAAACTTTTTTTTGTACAAACCTTGATTTTCAATATATTTATGTTAGATGGACCTATTAGTTATAAATTATAAACGAATTTAATTAAGTTACAGATGTTTTTTCAATTTATTATTTAGTAAAAGTATCATTTAACAAAATAGATTTGATTTAAATTGATCGAAAGATTTATGTACAAATGTAAGAAAATATAAATTTAC
This sequence comes from Stenus bimaculatus, assembly GCA_963971135.1. Taxonomy (NCBI): domain Eukaryota; kingdom Metazoa; phylum Arthropoda; class Insecta; order Coleoptera; family Staphylinidae; genus Stenus; species Stenus bimaculatus. The sequence goes on from OZ020181.1 coordinate 20,202,326, forward strand.
ACGCTTACCTTAGAGCTTTCGAACTGCGAATTTCAGCACTAACAAAGTTATTATTTGTGGCAAAGAAACTTGCCATTGTAATGGAATCAATTTTTGGTAGGTTGTCGGATTGACCACGAACAAATCCTACATCCATTTTAATAAAAAAAAGTACTTCAAATAACTATAAAAACATCTAGAAATAATCATCTGCACTATACGCGTGTACGGAACGGACAGCGCCAGCGCAGCCAGCGTTCGGAAGAAATGACGTCAGAATACATCGCTTGTTGAAGCGGCGGGGCTAATTTTCTTAAAATTGAAACGCTTATATTTACGTTAATATTTGCCGTATCGAGTTCAAACAAAAAACAACTTATTTATAATTATGAATTCTAAAATATAAGATATGAAAATATCAATTATTTTTTTCGTTTTTCTTCCTCATTGTTGTAAGTATATGTAGTAATTATGTTTTGTTCTTCAGCTTGAAAAAGAGTCAAACATGACTCGAAACTAGTCGCTGAATAAAAGGAATTTTTTGGAGTTCTTTTTTTTTTGTCCTCACACCATTAAACTACATCCTTATTATTTTTTATTCTAACTGTTCTTTTGATTATCCACCTTTCGCATGAGGCAGCCCAACCGAACTACACACCCTAAAGCCGAGCACTGTTTAGCAATTTTATGGGCAAATTTAATATTAGTATAAAAAATTGTTATAGATTATAAGCCAAACTGGGTAATATTGTGGCAGAAAAATACACGCTTTCCTTCGGCCTATCCATTGGCGTCTGGATTTTGTTTCCAATAGCGTAAAAATTCGATAAAAAACGGCGCATACAGGCGTAGAGGCCAAAACGCGACTAGATATGAAAAATATGAGGTTGATTTGAACGTTTGAAATCTCTATCTTTTCATTTGGCCCCACGCCTATCCATAAAATAAAATTTGTGTTTTTCAACCCTTCGCGACCAAAATTATGGGTGTGTGGTAATAAAACATCGGATCGTCGCAAGATAACATGCGTGAGAAGGCTTTTGAAAAAATACAATTTCTACTATTTCTCACCACTGTTCCCTTAGGTAGATTTTGATAAGTTATGACCTATTTATAGCCATTACTTAAAAAACGATTTAAAATTGAAAAACGTCACTTTTGTCCGAAAAAAATCAAACATCAATACAAAGCGAATACAATTTATTTAATTTTTAATCAAAAAAATTATTATTAACCTAATATTGATTGCTAAACATGTCAGTATTAAATATTTATGAGTTACGTGTGAATTGACAAGTCAGGGAGAAAAAGTAAATTTGACGTAAAAGGGAAAACTACCATTATAGTCCCTCTTACAAAACAGTAAAGTAGGTCATTATTGTAAGGAAGTGCAAAAAATTATTTTGATATCTCTTTTCGTTTTCGAATTATGACTGGGAAATTCTCCGATTTTACAAAATTGTTAATATCTCTAAAAGTATTATTTCAAAAACCGATCGCTGAGAAAAATTTCAATGTCCTAGTACCTTAAAAAATTCAGTGGCGGAGAAATTTCGAAAGATTTCAAGATCCAACCTACATATAAAAGATAATTATGACGGCAACATAAAACTCCACAAAAAATATTATTGAATTTATTACCTTCTTATATCTAATCCTTTCCAAAGTGGATAAACTTAAGTAAATTATTTAGTACTTATGACAAAAATAAATGTTAGAAGTTTTTGTGTAATTTTTTTAAAGTTTAATTATTAAGAGGATACTCGGTGAAATGTGTAACTCTGCATTTCGCCCGCAAAAGTTTTGAAAAATGGTTTACGTCTAAGCAATAATTTGGTCACATCGTTATAAATATTAATTAATTTCAAACCATATCATTGAAATGATACACAGAACCAGTCCGGTAGATCGGTAAAAATTAAAAAAAAGAATTATTAACTAAAAAGTAGCATATTTTTGCACATTTCAGGATTTTTTTTTACAATTTTGAGTAAAAACATAGAAAAATGCGTCTTCTATCTTACTAGCACAATAAACGTTCTTTCTAATGTAATTAAAAATTTTTATTTTGCTCAATTACTAATCTCACCAAATGGTTTGAAAAATCACCATTTTTCAATAATTTTGCGGGCGAAATGCGCAGTTACACATTTCACCAAGTATCCTCTTAAGCAAAACATAAATTTTCAAAAATACACATTTAACACAATCGCAAAGTTAATTTGAAAGTACTTACATTATCTTCTTTTTTTTAATTAGTTTCGAATGAAAATTAATAAAATTTTAGGAGTGTGTACTTCTCATGGCTAACCATCTTTGACTATCATTTTTGTCCTAATTTAACAATCCAGTGGTGTAGAATCGGGTCAATATGCCCCCTTTGTTGAATTTATTTGGTACGCCACTGCAAATTTTTACAGTTTCGATTGAATTTTTAAAATGTTCATTCGATTTACCACAAAAAATACACCTACTAAATTTTGATAGGATTAGTGGTATTTAAGTAATCTTGTGTTATAATCCAGTACCTTTGTTAACATTAAACTAAATTGAAAGAATTAAACTACAAATATTGAAAATTAAAAACTCTTAGTATAACATTTTGTCGGTGTTTAAAATAAAAAAGGCATGTCAGAAAGTAAGTAAATCAATCTTGCCAACTACATATGTATATAGGAATAAATAATTTATTTAATTAATTTATTATGTAAAAATTCCAAAAAATTTATTGCCAATAAAAATAGCCTTATAATATTGACTAATCATCTAATACTCTAATACGCTATCAACGTCAGTGTAATATTGTATCTCATCAGTTTCTTAACCATCAAATGGCAAGTTATCATAGTATTCTATTCAGTTTTCAGATGCATATTTTCTGAGATATTGTCATCTTACCCCATTATCAAATTTTTACTCCCATTCTCTATCAAATATAAATATTTGACCAGATACCTAATTACAATGTAATCAACTTTGCTCTTAGGCATTATACATGGATTTAATCATACTTTAGGCGTTTATATGTCCATGGTTTCAATCTTAGTTCTAAAGGGAATGTTTAAATCTAATTAAAATGTGATTTAAAAATTGAAATTATTTAATTTGGTGTATTACAAGTTTTCGAATTAAATAGATTACACTAATTTTATTACCTCCTAACCATTCAAAATGGTTTATTCTAAGGATGATCGAGTTGAGATTATTATGCTATACGATGAAGAAAGAAGATGTGCCCTTCGAACAGCTACTCGTTTTAATAATCTTCATCCAGATAAAAATGTATCTGCAAGATATGTTTTAGATTTGTTCAATAAATTCCGTGAAACTTGTTCAGTAGGAAATAAAAAAAGAACTGGCAGCCCCCCAAATGAAACATCTCTAAATCCGCAAACTTCGATAAGAAACTTATCTACATTAACAGGACTTCAAATTTCCAAGGTTTGGAGAATTAAGAATTAAGTGAAGATGATTTTGATCGCCGAACAGAATTTTGTGAAGTTATGTCTAATAAACTATCAACTACTCCAAACCAATTACAAAACATCTGCTTTAGTGATGAAGCAACATTTAATTTGAGGGGTGAAGTTAATAAACATTAACAAACTGTCGTTATTGGAGTACAGAAAATCCACATTGGATGCGAGAAGAGCACTGTCAGTATCCAGAAAAATTAAATGTTTGGCTTGGCATTTATGGAGACCATATTATAGGCCCAATATTTATGGATGGCAACTTAACAGGCGAAAAATATTTAGATATGCTGCAAAATATCATCGAACCTACAATAACACATGTCTTAGAAAATGATGATATGCTGGACGAAAATTTGACAATTTTTCAACAGGATGGTGCTCCGCTACATTATACGTTACCAGTTCGTCAATATTTAAACATAACCTTTCCTAATTATATTGGCCAGCACGCTCACCTGGATTTTTTCGTTTGGGGCTATTTAAAAAATAAGGTCTTCCAGAACCAACCTGATACTTTAGCAGACCTTCGTAAAAGGATCATAAACGAATGTCGAAATATTACACCAGTAATGCTACAAAATGTTCGCGCAGAGTTTGAAGACCGTTTCTATTTCTGCTTGGAAAATTCTGGAAAACATTTCGAACATTTACTTTAATTGTCTATTTAAAACTAAAATTATTTTATAACTAAAAAAAATGTATTGCAAACTTTAATTATATATATTTTGAGTATTGAAATAGGTTTTTATTTTTTTTTCTTTAAAATGAATCGATCAATTTTAATTTAATTTATACAATTAAAAGCAGCTTTCAAATGATAAATTACTTAACTCCTGTTGCCATTTAAGAAATTAGGGGGTTAACGCCCCCCCGTTTAAGGGAGTGACGTGAGAGTGCTTAAATCGGTCAAATAATGCGTCACCCTCAAAACCAAAATCGGCTTGTTCCGTTAATTTTTTGAAAAAATGTTTGGTTATGAAATAAACGACATTTGAAGTTTTAAAAAGCTTTGAATAGAAAAGTGTTCGAGCAAAAATCGAATTTAGATTTGACTTACGTCAAGTTAGCAATAGATTTCATCCATTAGTTATTTATCAAAATGTAGGCAAAATATAAACAAACAAAAATTTTTGAACAAGAATTATAAGCGGGGACGTTAACTATTTTATTAAAAATTAACCTTACCCTTAACTACAACCACCCCTCAAAAATCTAGGTTAAAATTGACAAAATCAAATTTTTTGCATAGTTGACCGATTTTTTATTTCTTTATTTTTGGGAATTGAAATATATGTGATTATGAACAAAACATCGAAAAAGTAAATTATAAGTATTTTTCGTTTATAATTTGGAAATAATTTTGAAACGCATCACTTTTGATTTTCGTTATTTTTGCCAAAAATCCTAATTGAATTGGTCAAAAGGGTAGACTAAGGGTGAACGCAAAAGGAAGTTTTATACATTTTTTGAAGGTTTTAACACAAAATTACTTCAAATTTCCAATTTTCCAGGAACTAATCGACTACTGTTATTTTTATGAGAACAATCTTTCCAAAATTTATTACTGTAGTGGGCAATCCTGTTCAGATTTTGTCGGAATCCATGGTAATTTTTTTTGGAAAAACTAAAAGCCTGATTTTTACCAAATATTTTTTTAAATTTTTTTAATATATAAGACAGCGCTCCAAAAATTTCTTAAAATTTTGCTTAGTTTTGGGAGCGCTGTAAAAAGTTTAAAAATATACTCACAAAAAAAATCTAAAATACACACTCTTCGTTTATGACTTAACTTATTGCTAGCATTGGAAAAAATATTATTTCAATTAGTTTTTTAGAATTTATCAAAACGCCGCCAAACAAACATTGTTTTGTAAAGACCCGTATGATTATTTGTAATAAATTATAAAAAAAAACTCCACTGGAAAAAATATGAATAAAAACGCTAATATCATGCGAATTTCAAAATCATGTGCTTAAATTTGCCGACTATCCTCTTAACTTACACCTCTTTATTAAGAAATGAGAAAAAACCCCAAGGGATTAGGGTAATTATAATATATTTACAACTGGGGTTGTAAATTCGTAGGAATTGATACTCAGCCCTCTAGAAAACGACCTTACCTAATTAAACGTTTAAGTACTGAAATTTTGAAGAATTGCTAAAATTTCAATTTTTTTTCATAAATAAAGAAGTTACAGGGGTGGCGCTAGTTTCGTGGACACCCGGTAGGTATCTTCAATACCAAATATAGCTAAGATTTTAATGACCCACAATTTGGTTTTAGAGCACAAAAACTAATGCAATAAAGGTACTTGTTTGGAAGGTTTTGAGAGAATTGAAGAGGTAAAGTGCGTGTTTTACGACTTGTCTTAATTTTCTCACACAAATTCCTTTTAAACATTTTTTAGATTTTGGACTAATTCTAAGTTAAATTGATCGAGTCTTATCTGAATGATAGGCAACAAATTACATGTTTTAAGTATACGCACTCAACGCAGGGAATTGTGAAGTGCCGGGTATGATTTTCAGATCTGAACTCCTTCTTCTAAATTTAATCTTTATGCAGACTTAAGTTTTCTTGGAAACAACAAATTAATATCCATATTAAACAACAATAAGTCATCTTATAAAGATTTTCATTACCTGTAATTAAGTACGCATCACCAGAAAAAGGGTAAAGATAAGCGTCAAATTCAAAAGAAAATAAAGTCCTTCAAATCTATAAATTTATTTATTTATTTGTTTCAAATTAAATGGTCCACCCTGTATAGTAATTAGTAATTACTTCTTAGAACAAGCAGATTGTATATGGTAATTACTTTAAACCTTTTCCTAATTTCTGGAATTCTCCAATATTATACATTTCATTGGGACCAGTAATTGATCACCCTGCCAGGCCTACCTACCCTAGTAAGTAGGATTATTTTGTACAATCATTCAAGTCTTAGCTCTTCTTGAAGTATCATCAATTCAGATCTTAGATTTAAACTCAGAATTTGTTCATCGAAGTGACTAGTGGCATAGTTAAGTTTGCAATCTTGTCATGGTGCTCCATATTCGTTCTATGGTATGTATAAAAAAATACGTATTTTTTAAGGATGGGTTATTTTTGCACTCGGGTAATAAAAATTTCATAATCCGAGAACGCGAAAATTGATCCTAGTGAATATTGTTTAAGGGTTAAGGGTTAATGTTTTAATTAGATTTGGAGGTGGGGTCGTAAAAGAAGTGCTATCATGCAAGTCTTTTTTAGATAGATAATGTTCTAAAAGTTAAAAAAGTTGAATACATTTAGGGTGTAACAAAAGTAACGCATAATAGCTGTAACTAATTTAAAGAGTTACATTAAAACGTTAAATGCAAAATTTTTCGGTTAATTTTAATTTAGGACATATCTTGTTTTTGTATATAACTTTCTCTATTTTGTCAATAGAGCAACAACCAACTAATGTCTTTTAAATAGCCTTAGTACGTTTTCTCTGTTCCTTTTAAAAGTGCTTATTTTTCTGTGTATGGCAATGCTATTTAACTTTTAAGAGGATAGTCGGCAAATTTGAGCGCTTGATTTTGAAATTCGCTTGATATTTGTGGTTTTGGTCATAATTTTTTTTAAGTGGAGCTTTTTTAAAATTTCTTTTTTTCGGTATATAGAAGAATCTAGTAGCTATAAATTTCTTCATTTTTTGTTTTTATATGTAAGACCAAATAATCATACGGCAGCAGTAAAACGGGCTTCTTATAAAAAAACCTTCGCTTAGCGGCGTTTACAATACAGATTTAAAACAGTAAGAAATAATATTTGTTTTTCAACGGCAGCAATTAGTTAAGATATAAACAGAGAAATCGTTTAAATTGTTTTTTAAATTTAATTTTTTTTTTAAACTTTTTGCAGCGCTCCAAAAATTTCTTAAAATTTTACCTACTTTTTGGAGCGCTGTAAAAAGTTTAAAAAAATTTAAATTAAAAAAAGAATTATACAATCTCTTCGATTATACCTTAACGTATTGCTGCCATTGAAAAATTGATATTATTTCAAACAGTTTTAAATCTGTATTGCAAACGCCGCTAAGCGAAGGTATTTTTTAAGAGCCCGTTTTACTGATGCCGTATGACTATTTGGTTTGACTTACAAAAGCAAAAAATTAAGAAATTCGTTGCTACAAGATTCTTCTATATAACCAAAAAAGAAATTTTGAAACAGCTCCACTGGAAAAAAAATATGTACAAGACCGCAAATATCAAGCGAATTTCAAAATCTAGGGCTCAAATTGGCCGACTATCGCATTAATGTAGCTCTTTAAATTAAAAAGTTTAAGGCGATAGTCGCCATATTTAAGCGCTTGAATTTGAAATTTTCTTGGTAATTGCGGTTTTGGTCATAACTTTTTTCCCAGTGGAGCTTTTATAAAATTTCTTTTTTTTGAACACAGTCTTGTTGCTACCAATTTCTTCTTTTTTTATTTTTGTAAGTCAAACCAAATACTCATACGGAAGTATTCAAACGCGGTATTTACAAAAAAACGATAGCTTAGGGGCTCTTTTTATATTTATAATAAACTAATTGAAATAATATATCATTTCCAACACTAACAATAAGTTAAGGTATAAACGAAGAGTTTATAGACTTTCTTGTTTTAAGTAAATTTTTAAGCTTTTTACAGCGCCAGCCTTCCAATAATTTCTTAAAATTTTACTTAATTTTTGGAGTGCTTTGAAAAGTTGAAATATATTGGAAATTTTTAGATTCCGCTCGCCCTCTGGTGGCAAAATATGAACTTTGATATTCGGTACTTACGTTTTTGATTTAACGCATTGGTACATGGTTTTTTGAGATTTACTGAAGATTTAAATGATAAATATATTTGTGTTTTGTTAAACACGTAGGTATAAGGTACAGTATAAAGCATAAATATAGGGGACACAATAGATATTCTCGTTTTCAATACCAGGCATCCGCGGTTACGAGATTTGAACAGACCGCATTTCAAACCTATACATAATCCACCAATGAGACTTGGCACACTTATTTTGATCTGGAGTACTTCTTTGTAGTTATATTAACCCCAAGCTAAATTTTACAAACGAGAAACCTTATGTTTAATAAAAGCTAGCAAAAAATAATAAAATAATGCTTGAAGCATTTTTTAACGATTATTGGAGCACCCTGTATATTATTCTCATAGGTGTTAATTAAAAAGGTTTGACATTTTGCTCATTGACAATACATGTCAATCACTTAAAAGTTTAATAAAGCCGTATGGTTAATTTTATTCAATGACGTTGACCAAGAGAATGAGAATCACTTGGAAACCAATGACAAAATGTAAAGTCGTTCTTGATGTAGTTACAGGGTGAGTTTAAAAAGTAACGCAAAAAATCATTACTAACCTATTTTTTGGAATTTTTATAAACGGCAAAAGACGTATCGCATTGTTTTTAAAATATTTTAGTTTGAACTCAACAAAAAAAAATTCTCGGTTGACGTGACGTTACTACGACGTCATCAAATTTTTTTTTAAATAGATTGATATGGTTTTTAAATCATAAAATAATACCTTATTAAGAGTGTTTTACAATGGTACCAAAAAGTTTATGTTAGCGCCATCCAGAGGTATTTAAAAAAAATTATTAAATTTTCCTGTAAACAATAGTTTGGTTTAAAGTAACGCATAAAAATCATAACCATCTTATTTTTTCGAATTTTCAAAAACCGCAAAAGACGTTGTCGCATTGTTTTTGAAAAACTTTTAACAAATCACGAAACAAAAATTTCTCCGTTGACATGAAATTACTTTAAACTAAACTATACTTTAAGGTTGAATTTAATAAAATTTTTAATGACATCTAGATGGCGTTTCTATAAACTTTTTGGTACCGTTGTAAAACACTCTTAATAAGGTATTGTTATATAAAAAAAATATCATTCTATTTCAAAAAAAAAATAATGACATCGTAGTGACGTCATGTCAACCGAGAATTTTTTTTTGTTTAGTTTAAAATTAAGTTTTTCAAAAACAGTGCGATACAACTTTTTCCGTCTCTTAAATTTCCAAAAAATAAGGTAGTTATGAATTTTATGCGATACTTAAAACTATCCTTTAAGGTGAAATTTAATACTTTTTTAATGACATCTAGATGGCATTAGTATAATGTTTTTAGTACCGTTGTAAAACACACTTGATAAGGTATTATTTTATATATTTATTTAAACAAATACTAATAGTCAAAATAGACAGAACAGATTATGGTAGATGTTTTGCGTATTTTTTGTTTTCAAATTTCTTTGATCCCGACTTTTTGTTAAAATATTTTAATTCATCGGATAATGGTACCATTCTTGTACCTTCTAGTTTTTGGGAACCTTTCTCTACTTACCGTGCCACATTTTCAAATGTAGTATGTTTGTTTATATTTCCTGAAAGAAATTATTACATGTTATGTTAAATAGGAATATTATATAAACACACTACCCTCCTTCATCAGTTTCCAAATTTGAAGCATATTGAAGCCTTTGCAAATATTTGTCTGCATCTTCGTAATTATGAATAGTTTTTTTGAATTTATCTGGAAATTCATCATAGCTAATCTTAAAATTTGCCTTTTTGCATTGCACTACTTGCTTAATAATTTTATCCATTTTTATTCCTTTTGGATACAAATAGCATATTTTTTCATCATCGACAGATGACGGTACAACATCTGTAGCATTTTCTTCGGTCCAAATTATTACATACCCATATTTATTACTGTTTATGTATATCTTATGAAAGAAAAGAAAAAATATTTAACTTTGAATTAATGCAGGGTGTTCTGAAATTCCACAGACAACCGTCAAGTGCAGATTATGAAAAATCAAACCCTAAGGAGATATCAGCTTCTGATCGACTTATTTTGAGTTGCAGAACTTACAGAACTTATTTATAAGCTACTAGCATACACAGAATCCTCCCCCAAACATCACAATAAAACAAATTAGCAAAAATATGTTTTTATGAGTTTATTAGTAAAATGTTAAATAATTATATACCTTTAATCCATGCAAATTAATATACAGATCATTTTAATTTCCATTTCACCGCATATTGAACATCTATATTTCATATTATCGAAACGTTCTAAGAGCATTTTTTGCTTTTCCAATGAAAATGATTGTAAATTATACTCTGAATCTAAGGGAAGATCTAGACAAACCTGTTTGATTACCCAAAGTAAAGAAAAACCGGAGTTGTATTTTGAAATTTTGAGAAATTGTACACACCAAAGAGGGATTGCTTTATTGAAAGATAGCTCCATTTTTTCATTAAGATTTAAAAAATAATATACGGAAACGGTTTCTAATGAAACTTGTATTTTCACCAGACAATAATTACACAGGCCAATGATGAAAAAACTTTTTCAATAACTTAAGCTATTTTCTGTGTAATTTAATGTGCTGTTTCCGAAAAAAATAACCAAAAAGCAAATATTTATTGCTTTATGTTAAGCCGTTTTGGAAAAAAATGTAAATAAATCAAACATATTGTATTCAAAATTAAAATTAATTCAATAATTAGTAAATAAATTAAACACCATGAATAAAATCTGCAACATTTTGAACATTTGCTTTAATTTTCAATAAAATGTTTAATTTATTTACAAATAATTGAATTAATTTTCAATAAAATGTTTGATTTATTTACAATTTTTTTTTCTAAAGCGGCTTAACATAATGCAATAAAATTTTGCATAGGTATTCATTTTCAGTTTTAATTTTAATTAAAAAAAAATAAAAAATTGGGGTTTGTATTTAAAAAAAAGAACTATGACGTCATAATAGGGCCTTATGTAATGACATCACCAAACTTTTAAAAAGCTCAAAACCACGGCTTCTAATTTTGTAAGTTAACCTGTCGGTGAGTTTTTTTTTATAATTGTACCGTTCAATTAATACTGATTTAATTCCAGGTTAGAATTACACCCTGTATAAATCAGATAGAACAGTTTTTTTATGACCGCCTTGAATTGGTAGAAATTGGAAACAAATAAGCACGAATTATTAAGCAATTTAAACTAAATGCCAGATGGTGCTAATAGATTATGTGTCTTGGGAAATTTTTAATCCTCTAGCCAGCCAATCAAATTTTTGCGATATAGATATTCTACAAATTAAGATTTTGAGGGTTTGTAATGGTTCTGTTTAATACACTTTTTGCATGTAAAACTTTTAAAACATATTTTCACATTTTTTAATTTGCAATTTTAAATAGTTTTTCGCCTTAAGCCACCATTTTACAAACTTTTATTGGTTAGCATACAGAAGTCATTATTTAATAATATGAATAATAATGTAACTATAAATAATTTTATTATTATGTGAAAACACCATACGACGTGTGTAGGCAACTATACCGGGTGGAAATGAAAACCGGGTCACCTCGATAACTTCTATGGTTCAAAAAAACAAATTTTATGTGTATTTTTTATTTTCGAAATCACTTCCGGTTTCACCGGAAACACCATGAACTTTGTTTTTTTAAATGTAACATCCCATATTTTTATTCATGGCTTAAAATACTTTAAAAAAAGAAGTATTTTTAAGATATTAGTTTTTATTTTTTTTCTAAAAAAAATTTTTTAAAAAAAAAAAAAAAGGTTTTCGAAGTCGGTGAAAAGTACCAAAACTAATTCTAAATAATTCAAATACCTAACTAAAATTGTAATTTGAAAAAAAATTTAAGTGGTTTTTGAACTATTAATTTTTAAACTTAGATTTTATCAAATATCTCACTTTTTTTAAATGCAATGATGCCGGGTCATTCGACTTTTTAAAAAGAGGATTTTATAACGATTATTTTGGTACTTGATAAAATCTTCATTAACTAAGTTTAAAAATTAATAGTTCAAAGACCACTTAAATTTTTTTTCAAATTACAATTATATTTATGTATTTGAATTATTTAGAATTAGTTTTGGTAATTTTCACCGACTTCGAAAACCTTTTTTTTTTTTTTAAATTTTTTTTTTTCGTAAAAAATAAAAACTAATATCTCAAAAATACTTCTTTTTTAAAAGTATTTTAAGCCATGAATAAAAATATGGGATGTTTCATTAAAAAAAACTAAGTTCATGGTGTTTCCGGTAAAACCGGAAGTGATTTCGAAGATAACAAATGCACATAAAATTTGTTTCTTTGAACCATAGAACATAGCCAAATTTCAAATTTTTCTATTCATAAATAAAAAAGTTATAGAGGTGACCCGGTTTTCATTTCCACCCGGTATAGACATTTTTAAAAAGCAAGCTTGCACTTCCTATTGATATAGAGCGCCGCGGTCGTTCTATCATTCTTCCTTCTAATGCTTTATGTTCTACCGCATTCCGTTCTAATACTTTTAGATTCTACGGTTCTAACATCTTTCGTTCTATCACAATATCGTTCTAACAACTTACGTTGTAACAATCTACAGGGCACCAACTCAGGCCTCTCACGACACTCGTCTATCGTCTCGTGCTAATTCGGCCTGCCTGACTAATGGCTATCATTACAAGCTCGTTGACTAATATAATAATAACCGTTTAAATATTTTTAAGTTAGCCATATATTCTAGTGTTATAAGGTTGGTAATAAAAACAAATTTGATCAGGTTGGTAGTTCTGATAAATTACACAGTTGTTTGTTTTCTTCCAGTTAATATAACTTCACATTACAGTGTTTAATCTATGTGCTTTTTATTCACAGTTTAATATGGATAAACGTGGTTTTAAAAATTCTCCTAACGCCTTTTGCTATACAGGGTGGTGCTAAAGTTTGGAACCAAGGTCATAACTTCCGTAAAAAATTTTTTTGTAAAAATCGCTCGGACAGGTCAATTTTTGTTTTAAAAATGACATCTTTTGGAATGAAAAAAATATTCATGACGTCACTGATAACTTCCCTATGACGTCATCATCAATTTTTTTAAATGGAAACCCCTACTTTTCTTACACATTTTTCATAGACCTTTTTATCATATTAATGATCACATAAAAATATTTAAAAAAATTTCAACCATTTTTGAAAAAAAAATAAATTTACTCAAAAAAAGAATTATTAATTCTCAATGAAAATATTACAAAAAAAAGTAAATTTTTAATTTACAAGTAACAAATTTTTACGAAAATGTTCAAATTGTTCCCCATTGACCATTTGGCATTGTCCCATTCGAGTGTAGACACTCTGAATACTATTGTTAATAGCTTCTTCGTCAATTTGTTGCAATTCCGTCCTAATTCTAAGCTCCAATTCTTGTAAATTATTAGGTCTATTGAAATAAACCTTTGATTTTAAATGTCCCCACAAAAAAAAATCTAAGGGCGTTAGGTCGGGAGATCGCGGAGGCCACTGAATTGGTCCCCTCCGACCTATCCATTTGTTGGGAAACGTGGTTTTAAGGAATTCTCGCACCGCCCTGCCAAAGTGTGGAGGAGCCCCATCTTGTTGAAACCAAATGTTTTGGTTAGAAATGTTGCGATTTTCATAATTGGGGAAAATACGAAGTAAATTTATAATAAATAAATAAAGGTGTATCTGTATACAAATAACGTTTATTGTCAATCAATTTTTTGATTAACGAACATATTTTTAAACTTTCTTGCCTGATGATGAATTAGTCTTAATTCGAAAGTCCACTAGCTTGTTAATTTATAAAAACGTTATTTGTATACAGATACACCTTTATTTATTTATAATAAAAAACGTTATTTGTATACAGATACACCTTTATTTATTTATAATAAATTTATTAAAACAAATAACTATATAATGAATTATTCAATAATTGAAATACGAACTAAACTGGTAGCAAATCAGTCCGCAAAAAATTCAAGTATCTTTCGGCAGTAAGGTTTTCATTAAAAAAGTAAGGTCCTATAAATCATCTGCCAATCATTCCCACCCATACATTTAACTTTCCCTATCTTTGACTATGGGATTCTATGGCCCAATGAGGATTTTCCTGTGACCAATACCTACAATTATGTCGATTTACTGATCCGTTCAATTGAAAGGTAGCTTCATCGGAGAAAATTATACTACTTAAAAAATTTGGATTTTGATCACATCGCGCCATTATTTCTTCACAAAATTGCAGTCGGCGATCGGGATCATCTTCATTTAACTCTTGTATGAGTTTAATTTTGTATGGGTGATACTTTTCCTTTTTTAATAATTTTGCGACATAGGAATGATCCACATTATTATTTCTTGAAATATCTCTTGTTGAAATATTGGGATTTTCTTCAATCGCAAGTAATAAATTTAATTTGGTTTCTTCATTCACTTGAGGCCGTCCTTGTAGAGGCAAATCTCCTACAGATCCTGTTTCTGCAAATTTGGTAACTAACTTACTTACTGTAGATCTTGAGTTTTGCGGTCTATTTGGATATTGCTCATTAAACAAAGCACAAGCTTCCCCATAGGTTCTTTTCCTATCGCCGTATCCTACCATAATTAAAATTTCGATTCTTTCGCGTTCGCTTAAACGAGGCATTTTTAATTTCGCAAAACTTAATAATTGTTGATTATTATTAAACAAACGAAGTAAGCCATTCAAGCATTGGTAAATGGATTTAAAATTTTATTTGCCATACAAAATAACGTCAACTAAAGCACTTTTATAAAGGCTATTTTTATTTCTATAAATTTTGAATATCAAAAGCTTTTTCAAATTTATAATAAATTACAATTTTATTTAAAGTTTATTATTACTCAAACATTTTATTTTAATTACCTTTTTCATTAAAAGTTATTTAAAATTAGTTTTAAGAAAATTCCAATTGTGTAAAGAAGAACAATTCAAATATTTTCAATAATAATTTGTTATTTTTAAACTAAAAATTAGTTTAATTTATTTTTCTTGCCATATTTTCATTGAGAATTAATAATTTTTTTTTGAGTAAATTTATTTTTTTTTTCAAAAATGGTTGAAATTTTTTTAAATATTTTTATGTGATCATTAATATTATAAAAAGGTCTATAAAAAATGTGTAAAAAAAGTAGGGGTTTCCATTTAAAAAAAATGATGATGACGTCATACTGCAGTTATCAGTGACGTCATGAATATTTTTTTCATTCCAAAAGATGGCATTTTTAAAACAAAAATTGACCTGTCCGAGCGATTTTTACAAAAAAAATTTTTACGGAAGTTATGACCTTGGTTCCAAACTTTATCACCACCCTGTATATGTGGTAAATTTATAATTAAAAAACATCAAAGGAACATTACTGACTTTGTAAAAAAATTACATTTTGCATATTTTGGTATAGAAATCAGTAATCAAGACAAATGTTGGATTCCTCACAAAGTACGTTATGTTTGTGCGCGAGGATCTTAGGAAATACAAAAAAATAAGAATCTAATATTTAGAACTTTTATGCCCCTTTTCACCAACGATTCCTAAAACTTAGGCATTGCTTATGGCGTTAGTTGCTAGGTATTTTAAATGATTAAAAATACCTAGCAACTAGTGCTATAAGCAATGCCTAGATTTTAGGAATCGTTGGTGAAAACGGGGATTAGTAATCTAATATTTTTGTAAGTAAAAATTGTATCCTAAAAACAAATTAATTTTTTAATTTTTATTTATCAAATTTTTCCCCATTTTTTAAAATATGTAATTGATGTCATATTGTGAGAGAATTATGGGTAATAAAAAAAACTGATATCGAATACGGTTTTTTAAACAGTTTTTACAAACATTTTGTTTTGTTGACCTGAGTAATTAGAACCGTTATCGATTAAATCGTTTAAAAAATTATTTCAGCATTTGGGTGGCACATAAAGTAGGTTGGTGTATCGAACCTGTACTTAAGTGTTGGTAAAGCGCGTGAAAACAAAATTTATTACGAGCTTATAATTTGTTGGGTTTAGTAAAGTTCGATATAATTTTTTCGTGATCTATTGAAGCCACAATTGTGCTATGTGTTTGTCAATGCAACAAAGTAATAAGCTGTGTAAAATCTCAACTTAAAACAAAATTCCTTTTTTTTTATTTATACAAGAAATATAAGAAAATTTTATAAACTCAAATACCCCTTACGAATAGTAGGAAAACGTGGGTGTTTTGTGAAGTCCGTACCAGCTATTCCTTTGTTATTTATAATAGGCAGTCACAAAAAAAAACCCAGATACTTTTCGGGATGGGGACTTCCTGGAGATCTAACGGATCTCACGGTACAAGACTTCTACAAAAATTAATAAAGTGGAAACACAAATTTGGAAAGAGTTTAGTTTTTTAATTGTTTTCTCTTTAGTGCCAATAAATTATGGATATTAATAAGCTGAGAGATGTAATTGGACGCTTGCGCCTACCAATATATTTATTAAAGTTTGTATTTTAGATGACTAGGGATGAGAAGGATGTGGATAGCATATGGGCCCATTTGAAGAATGCCATTCAGGAAATTCAAAAGAAAAACAACTCAGGGCTTAGTTTTGAGGAACTTTATCGTAATGCTTACATCATGGTACTGCACAAACACGGAGAAAGGCTTTACACTGGTTTTAAAGAAGTTGTTGCACAACATATAGAAACTAAAGTAATTATTACACTTAAAACTTTATTAACAATTATAATCTTTAATCGTCTTTTAGGTTAGAGAAGATATTTTAAAATCATTACATAATAATTTTTTAATGATATTAAATCAAGCTTGGACTGACCATCAAACGTCCATGGGTATGATTAGGGACATCTTAATGTACATGGATAGATTTTACGTACAACATAACGAAGTTGATAATGTTTATGATCTGGGGCTGATAATTTTTCGAGATCAGGTTGTACGGTATGGTTGTATCAGAGATTATTTAAGACACACGCTTTTAAACATGGTGATGCGAGAGAGAAGAGGTGAAAAACTTGATAGGATTTCCATAAAAAATGCCTGCCAAATGCTCATCGTTCTTGGAATTAACAAACGAACTATTTATGAGGAAGATTTTGAAAGGCCGTTCTTGCAACAATCAGCTGAATTTTATAAAGTGGAAAGTCAAAAACTTTTACAAGAAAATGGTGCATCTGTATATATTAAAAAAGTAGAAGCACGGATAAATGAGGAATCTGAACGTGCCAAGCATTATTTAGATATTTCAACCGAATCTAGGATAGTTGAAGTTGTAGAACAAGAGTTAATTAAAAAACATATGAAAACTATTGTAGAAGTAAGATTATAAATTTTGAAACGAATTCATGAGGTTTTTATAATTGTTTTTTGTAGATGGAAAATTCTGGTGTTGTACATATGCTAAAAAATCAAAAAACCGAAGATTTAGCCTGCATGTATAAATTGTTTGGTAGAGTTAATGATGGTTTAAAAACCATGGCCGATTGTGTTTCACACTATTTTCGTGAACAAGGAAAGGTTTTGGTACAAGAGGAAGAGCGTCAAGTATCCACAAATGCTATCACATTTGTTCAATCATTACTAGATCTTAAAGATAGGTAAATAATTTTACTATTTTTAATTAAAACATATTTTATAACAAAAAATTTTTCAGATTTGATCATTTCCTATTAAACTCATTTTCAAATGATAAAATTTTCAAGCAGATGATTACTTCTGACTTTGAGCACTTTTTGAATTTGAATCCCAAAATTCCTGAATATCTTTCTCTATTCATTGATGACAAACTTAAGAAAGGAGTTAAAGGGGTAAGACATTCATTTTGATGTTTATGAATTAGGCTTATTTAAATCTATTTTAGATGTCTCAACAAGAAATCGAACAAGTATTGGATAAATCAATGGCGCTGTTCAGATTCTTGCAAGAAAAAGATGTTTTTGAAAGATACCTTAAACAACATTTAGCAAAACGACTTTTGCTTAATAAATCTGTTAGTGATGATGGGGAGAAAAATATAATTTCAAAACTAAAAGTAAGATAAAATTTAAATCAAAAATTAATTTTTTAATAATTGTTTTTTTAGACGGAGTGCGGTTGTCAATTTACTTCCAAACTAGAAGGAATGTTCAAAGATATAACAGTATCAAACACGATTATGGATAAATTTAAAGAAAATCTCAATAAAAATAAAACGAATCTTGGTGGTGTTGATTTATTTATGCAGGTTTTAACAACAGGTTTTTGGCCAATGCAAAGTGCTACGCTCAAGTGCCACATCCCTGCCACACCATTGGCTGCCTTTGAATCCTTCCATAGGTAAGACAAAAAAATAATATTCTTTATGTTTCAACAAGAATTTTTTTAAATTTCATTTTGTAATACCAGAGAAAGTTTGTTATCATGTTTGAAATGTAAATCACCATTTTAGGTTTTATTTAGGTAAACATAATGGTCGGAAATTAACCCTGCAACCACAGTTAGGCAATGCAGATCTCAATGCAGTTTTCTACGGGCCAAAGAAGGAAGATGGCGATAAAGATGGGGTTTGTTCGTCTTCAACTAGTGTAGTGTGAACTCGTTCTGGCCCTCGAAAGCATATTATTCAGGTATCAACCTACCAGATGGTAGTCTTGATGCTCTTTAATAACCAAGACAAGTTATCATACGAAGAAATTCAAAACGAAACAGATATTCCTGAGAGGGATCTAATTAGAGCACTCCAATCGTTAGCAATGGGGAAAGCGACACAACGAATATTAATAAAAAATACAAAAACTAAAGAAATTAAACCAACAGATGAATTTTTCGTTAACGATAGCTTCACGTCAAAACTGCACAGAGTTAAAATTCAGACTGTAGCAGCTAAAGCTGAAAGTGAACCCGAGAGAAGAGAGACGAGGAATAAAGTGGACGAAGATAGAAACTACGAAATTGAAGCAGCTATTGTTCGCATTATGAAATCTAGGAAGCAAATGCCTAATAATATGTTGGTAGCTGAAGTTACACAACAGTTAAAATGCAGGTTTTTACCATCACCCGTTTTTATTAAAAAGCGCATTGAGCGTTTAATTGAAAAAGAATATTTAGCACGTACTCCAGAAGATCGTAAAGTGTATACTTATATTGCGTAAGGTGAATTTAAGTGTTTTTAAACTATTTTTTAAGAGTGCTTATTTGATTTTATTATTTTTTTACACGCACCTACCTTCCGAAACCTAAAATAGTGCTCCAGTGTACACAATTTTTATTTACCATAGATTTTTTTATATATTCGCTAAATAATTCATACTCAACCAACTGTTTTAAATTGAAATAAATATCTTCTCTATACCTTGCTCTTTTTGAGATTAAACCAATGGTTAATGTTTATTGAACTAATTATTTCTTTGCTTTGGTCAAATTTAATTTTGCTTAAAAATATTGAAAACCTTGGGGGAATGATGGCAATGGTTTGTTTTTTTGTAATTCCAACAAACTTATAAAACAAATTAAGTCATTATGTAATACTCCAGTTTTTAATTTACCTTCGTTGAAATTAAATAAAAATAATTTAATATTTGAAAGATGTTTTCCAAGGAAGTGGAATGAGGTTATTTGTAATTTTAAATCACTCCCAATTATCTAACAAAAACAATCTATTACTATAATTCCTTCGCACTTCGAAATTCTCTACTTTAATAGTAAGTTGCTTTATAATTTTCTAAAATCCGTTTGTTATAATTTTTTATTTTATTTAATTTACTATTTCCTAAGCGAAAAACAAGTATGCATTCTAAGTTAATCGTGACAACCTGCCTACGTTCAATAAATTGAAAATATATCGTATTTTCATGATTTAGTTTTTAATCACGTAATATTCTGTATAAGTATATAATCGATTGCTCTCAAATTCCTGTACATATTTTATCTTTTATCAGTTTTTTTAACCTTAAATTTCTTCCTAGATAATTGACGGAATCTTATGTTACAAATAAGCATTGTATTGCTAAATATCAGGAATGTAAATAAATTATGAAATGGAATATGTCTATAATTTCACTTAACATAACCTATACTCTCCAATTATGCGAAAAAAAATCACAAAACTAATTAAAAATAAAAAGTTGATAATTAAAAAAAATATTTGTTTATTATGCAACCCAAGTATCGTGACATTTAAGTTATTGTGGAAAGGTAAGCAGCAATGACGAACCCCAATATTTTGGTAAATTTTTATTTTTACAAAGTATACGTACGTTTCGACAATCCAAATTATTGTCTTAATCATGGCTAAAAAGAACAAACATTTGTGAAGGAAAAAACGAAGGGGATTTAAAATTTAAATTAACAAAGCGAAACAAGTCATTGAAAACGCCAAAGAATAAAAAATTATTAAAAGATTTACAAATAAATTCAACTTGAAACGCTAGATAACGTCATAATTAATGACAAATAGTAAAGATTATAATTTACTTAAAAATACGCTTGAATTCGTAATTAACTCACCTAATTGTTACCAATTAAAAATTCACCATATCGTTTATAAAACAATTTTTTTGAGATAACTTCCATAACATCAAGATTATACTAATAATATTAGTCATTCCTCTATTATCAGAAACCAGAAAAATTTTATGGGTGTAATTGATTGACATAAAACAATCATTAAACAAGATGATCTAAGATTAAAATGGTAGATATTGAAACCATGAAACATTTGAGAGTCAAGTGATAACCGATTGTTGGTTAGAAGACAATTACCCGAAAACTCTACAGTCAAACTTATGCTAATACAAATATTGAACGGATTAAGTATTATACCGAGTGAAAAAGTAAACTGAAATAGTGTTGTGCTATGACATAAGTGTTTGTAATCAATGATTAATCAGAAACTTGTAAATTTTACTGAGGTTCTCACAATCCGTCTTTTCGTTAACTATTTTATCTATGTTTTTTGTATGAAGATCATCTCACTAACCAAACTCTTAAATAAATTATTTTTTCTTCAAACGTCATTAAATTACAGTCTTCTATGACGTTTGACAGGCTTTAAAATGTCACTTTTTATGTTCGTTAATTCTATGGTCACTTTGTACTGCCTAGGAGTAGAAATTAAATTTATACTCCGCTTATTCCGCAACCCAATATACATGTCGTTTTGAAATTAAACAATGTTAATTATAATTAACATTAAATTATAATTTAAATAAAGTAGAAATGAATTTTAGGCAACCCAATATACACTAACATTGTATTGTTTGTTGTATGTAAATTAATGTCAACTTTTAAAATTATTTATTAAATTACTATTTTAAAAATTTCGACGTTTGAAGAAAAAATAGCAAAGCTCGTCCCGCAAACCTACATGCTCGCCAAAAAGGTACTTCATTTACTCCTAATAAAACAATATACTATTATTTATTTAGATAACCACCTTTTCAGCAGCTATTATTTATTTGGTCAGCTTGGTCAGACTCGTCAGCGGTCGTGTCCCCCGATTCCATACTCCAGCATACGCATCCCACAAAACTCCCGCTCAGCCGTCCAATCATGAACGACAGGCAGGTCACGTGATTATTAAGCGCTGACATCTTAGTGCGACCAATTCTCCTACGAAAAAGGTGGTTTTCTAAATAAATAAATAAACTATATTTATAAAGTCATCATCGACTTCTTTAAATGAAAACTTCTACCTTTTAACTCGATTTTGATGGAAATTTTTAGATTTACACGGTTAAAAACAGTTAAAAACAGTTAAAAACAGTTAAAAACAGTTAAAAACAGTTAAAAACAGTTAAAAACAGTTAAAAACAGTTAAAAACAGTTAAAAACAGTTAAAAACAGTTAAAAACAGTTAAAAACAGTTAAAAACAGTTAAAAACAGTTAAAAACAGTTAAAAACAGTTAAAAACAGTTAAAAACAGTTAAAAACAGTTAAAAACAGTTAAAAACAGTTAAAAACAGTTAAAAACAGTTAAAAACAGTTAAAAACAGTTAAAAACAGTTAAAAACAGTTAAAAACAGTTAAAAACAGTTAAAAACAGTTAAAAACAGTTAAAAACAGTTAAAAACAGTTAAAAACAGTAAAAAACAGTTAAAAACAGTTAAAAACAGTTAAAAACAGTTAAAAACAGTTAAAAACAGTTAAAAACAGTTAAAAACAGTTAAAAACAGTTAAAAACAGTTATAAACAGTTAAAAACGGTTAAAAACGGTTAAAAACAGTTAAAAACAGTTAAAAACAGTTAAAAACAGTTAAAAACAGTTAAAACAGTTAAAAACAGTTAAAAACAGGTAAAAACAGTTAAAAACAGTTAAAAACAGTTAAAAACAGTTAAAAACAGTTAAAAACAGTTAAAAACAGTTAAAAACAGTTAAAAACAGTTAAAAACAGTTAAAGACAGTTAAAAACAGTTAAAAACAGTTAAAAACAGTTAAAAACAGTTAAAAACAGTTAAAAACAGTTAAAACAGTTAAAAACAGTTAAAAACAGGTAAAAACAGGTAAAAACAGTTAAAAACAGTTAAAAACAGTTAAAAACAGTTAAAAACAGTTAAAAACAGTTAAAAACAGTTAAAAACAGTTAAAAACAGTTAAAAACAGTTAAAAACAGTTAAAAACAGTTAAAAACAGTTAAAAACAGTTAAAAACAGTTAAAACAGTTAAAAACAGTTAAAAACAGTTAAAAACAGTTAAAAACAGTTAAAAACAGTTAAAAACAGTTAAAAACAGTTAAAAACAGTTAAAACAGTTAAAAACAGTTAAAAACAGTTAAAAGCAGGTAAAAACAGTTAAAAACAGTTAAAAACAGTTAAAAACAGTTAAAAACAGTTAAAAACAGTTAAAAACAGTTAAAAACAGTTAAAAACAGTTAAAAACAGTTAAAAACAGTTAAAAACAGTTAAAAACAGTTAAAAACAGTTAAAAACAGTTAAAACAGTTAAAAACAGTTAAAAACAGGTAAAAACAGTTAAAAACAGTTAAAAACAGTTAAAAACAGTTAAAAACAGTTAAAACAGTTAAAAACAGTTAAAAACAGGTAAAAACAGTTAAAAACAGTTAAAAACAGTTAAAAACAGTTAAAAACAGTTAAAAACAGTTAAAAACAGTTAAAAACAGTGAAAAACAGTTAAAAACAGTTAAAAACAGTTAAAACAGTTAAAAACAGTTAAAAACAGGTAAAAACAGGTAAAAACAGTTAAAAACAGTTAAAAACAGTTAAAAACAGTTAAAAACAGTTAAAAACAGTTAAAAACAGTTAAAAACAGTTAAAAACAGTTAAAAACAGTTAAAAACAGTTAAAAACAGCTAAAAACAGTTAAAAACAGCTAAAAACAGTTAAAAACAGTTCAAAACAGCTAAAAACAGTTAAAAATAGTTAAAAACAGTTAAAAACAGTTAAAAACAGTTAAAAACAGTTAAAAACAGTTAAACACAGTTAAAAACAGTTAAAAACAGCTAAAAACAGTTAAAAACAGTTAAAAACAGCTAAAAACAGCTAAAAACAGTTAAAAACAGTTAAAAACAGTTAAAAACAGTTAAAAACAGTTAAAAACAGTTCAAAACAGTTGAAAACAGTTAAAAACAGTTAAAAACAGTTAAAACAGTTAAAAACAGTTAAAATAATAATAATAATAATAATAATAATAATATTTATTTGTGAATAATACAGAGTATTTTACAAATGTCATGACAGGATATACAATAGAATTTTACTCTACAGACTAACGATTATTAATGTATAAAATTATTTTAACCTAACTTCATAGTTGCCTATACATTTAAAAAAATCATCGAATGAATAGCAAGCCTCCTTAACAAGCAATGATTTTAATTCTGTTTTAAAACATTTAATGTTTAAATTTTTAATCCATAGAGGAAGAGCATTGTAAAATTTGATGCCATGGTATCTAACACCAGTTTTGTTTTTATCTAGACGTGAGAATTGAGGTATAAGAAAGTCTTTTCCTCTTGTGTTGAATGAGTGACAGGTTTTTTTATCAAGATATTCATCTAGATGTGTAATAATATAATACAAACTTTCAAGGATATATAGACTAGGTAATGTTAGTATACCCAGGATTTTAAATGTCTCCTGACAGTTTTCTCTGTAACCAATTCCCGCAATAACGCGAACAGCACGACGTTGAAGAGCAAAGATTTTGTTGCTGCTTGCAGAGTGGCCCCATGCAATGAGGCCGTACATAATATGAGATTGAAAAAGGCTATAATAAGCATTTTTTAGAACAGTGGTAGATACGCAGTTTTTTAAATTACGCAGTAGAAAAATTGTACTGTTTAACTTTGGCTCTAAGTTTTCAACGTGTCTATTCCACACCATTTTGGGATCCAGATGAATCCCAAGAAATTTGGTGAAGGATACAGGTTCATCTACAGTATTTCGCAAAGTAAAAATTATATTAGACGTTTTATTTTCATTAAGAAGAAGGCTATTGCTATTAAACCAGTCGTTGGCCCTCGACCACGTCTCACGGCTATGTTCGGCTGTTTCATCAATTGTATTCCCAATATTGGTAAACGTAGTATCGTCTGCATAAAGAATTGCCTTTGATGGCAAAAGCGCATAGGGTAGATCATTTATATATATTAGAAACAAGAGTGGCCCGAGGATAGATCCCTGGGGAACCCCTGCTTCTATAGGTTTGTTCACGGAACATGTATCGTTGAAAGATACAAATTGTTCTCTATTTGATAAATATGATGTTAGTAATTTACAAGCTGTGGTACTTAGATTATAAGAATACAGTTTCCGAAGCAAAATTGGGTGAGAGACGCAGTCAAAAGCCTTTGACAAGTCAAGAAAGTATGCATTTAAGTACATTCCATCTTCAAACGCTTGCATGCATTCTTCAACAAACTCCAAAATGGCGTATTTGGTCGATTTATTGGAACGGAAGCCATATTGATTTTCGTAAAAAAGTTCAGAATCCTCAAAGTAACCGGATAATTGTTCATACATGACTTTTTCCAAAATTTTAGAGAAAACAGGCAGTAGTGATATTGGCCTGTAATTATTAATATCATTTTTGTCCCCATTTTTATGTATTGGGACTACCTTAGCGATTTTTAGCAACCTTGGAATTGTTGAAGATTGAATACATTGGTTTATTATTTTAGTTAATGGCGAAATTATAATATCTTTGATACTTTTAATAATGTCTGTTGACATATTATAACAGTCAAAGCTCTTACTGGATTTAAGACTACAGATAACATCCCTGACTTTTGCGCAGGATACACAATTAAAATTAAAAGTTTTATTTACATTATATACAATATCAGTATTTAGCAAGAATGATATTGGATCAGTATTGCTTTTCGGTATATTTTTTATAATATTCCCGGCTAATGACGTAAAATAAGTGTTAAAACTGTTTGCAGTTATATTACTAGCAGATGCACTTTTAGCTCTATTGATTCTTTTAGAGTTGATTAGATTCCATAGGGCTCTGGGATGATTATGAGATGCTGCTAAGAAGTCATCATTACTTTTTATTTTTGCTTCTTTAATTTTAGCGCGATAAGTAGAGCGGAGTTTATTTCTTAAAGATTTAGTATGCTCATCACTGTTATTAAGGCACAATTCATTTAATAGTCTTAAATGTTCACGCATGTTTTTTAGTTCTTCGTTGAACCATTTTAGGGGTTTATGATTACTAGAAGTGATGTATCTTTTTAAGGGAAAAGCAGATTCCGTAGCACACTGAACGGTATATATTAATTGTTCCATTTTATCATCAACAGACAGGATTGGGTTTTCAGCAAAGGAAAAATCACACATTTGTAGTTTTTGATGGAGATTGTAGTAGCCTAATTGCGTTGTAGGTCTTACAGAATTCATTAGGGACTTTGGAGTCGAATTCTTCATGGTTAGATTTAGTTTTATTCCCAGGTGATCGGTAAATCCGAAATTGATTGGCATCATTGATATCCTGGACTCATCTATGTTTGTGAACACATTGTCCAGACAAAAACAGTTAATAACAGTTAAAAACAGTTAAAAACAGTTAAAAACAGTTAAAAACATTAAAAACAGTTAAAAACAGTTAAAAACAGTTAAAAACAGTTAAAAACAGTTAAAAACAGTTAAAAACAGTTAAAAAACAGTTAAAAACAGTTAAAAACAGTTAAAAACAGTTAAAAACAGTTAAAAACAGTTAAAAACAGTTAAAAACAGTTAAAAACAGTTAAATCAGTTAAAAGCAGTTAAACCAGTTAAAAACAGTTTAAAACCTGTTAAGATCCGTTCAAAATGTAAATGTGTATTTAGAAAAATTCATATTTCGCTTAATAACTAAAATTAAGAAAGAAAAATTCGTAAGTTTCTTAGAATTACCGATATTAACATATTAAAATTTTTTAAATTTAATTATTTTTAAAGGTGGATTTTTTTGAGTTTTTTCTGGGAGTAAATTTTTGTTTTGAGGGGTGTAAATAGCAAAAGACCCCTAAATTTCATCCATTTTTTATAATCTTTCATTGACGAGGTCGCTTTTGAAAAAATTCGAAAAAAAAATTTTTGAGATATTTTTAAGGGTTTGAAATTTTTAAAGGAAATCGGTTTTTTTTTTCTGGAAAACTATAAATGTTACCGGTTTCAGATTTTTACCAAAAGTATAAACACCGTGGATTGATGCGCTTAAAAAAATATTTGGTTAAAATTCGGTTTAATACATTTTTTGGAAAAAAATCATAAAATTTTAGCAAAATTTTGGTACAAATACGGCCCTGGACGGTGCAATTTTAAGTCGAAAATTGAAAATTTTACGGAATTTGGTGGGGGAGGCGAGGATGCAAATTCTAAGCTATCAAGCGTTTTGTTGGTGCTAATAGTTTTAAAGATATTAATTATTTTGTAAAAAGTGAAAGACCGCAATTTTGGCTCCAAACGGAAGTTTTGCGGTAATAACTCGAAAACGGAAAGAGACAGTGAAGTGATGCTTTTCTTGTCGTAAATTGGACATTGAGACATTTCAGAGAAGGTATATAACGTGGGAGTGAAATAGATTTTGAGGGGTTGATAAGACGGAAACGCGATCTTAAAAAAAATATTTTTTCGTTATTTTATCGATATTCAAAAAACCCTACGCGTGGGCGGTTTCAGATCGAGATGTGCATTCGATTGAGCTTTTAAAACAGGCAATCGGTTAAAAAATAGCCCGACTGGAGCCGCCAGCCCCTACATTCAAAATTTCGAATTACTTAGGCATAACTTCCGAACCCCTTCGAAAATAAAAATCCATACGCGCTACTGGATGTAGAAGTCATTTCATTATAGGTTAATTAAGAAAAATTTAATCGGATTTGAAAACTGTGTGTCCCAGTCGTACAACCAACCTTCCGCGTTTAGTCCCATTTCTTGAACATTTTACTCGCGATTTTTTTTCAAAGTCCAGGAATAAAATTGATTTTTTATGTTATAAAAAGCAAAGTGAGGAGGCAAAGTTGGTGTCGAAAAAGCAGTAATTTCAAACCACAAATTTGAGGACACCAAAAGTACAGAAATAATTGAGATATCAAAAGAAGCGCTCGTTTCCTGATGAAGCGTAGTATGTAGATGGCATATCAAAAGACCTTGATTTTTTTTCACCTGGCGATTTTGTTATTGATGCCACACAGTTGGAGCACTTTTGCCGCCCGAGAAAACGCTAAATTTGTAGACACGTGCCGGCGCCGCCACGCCCAACCGCCGCGCCAGGAGACTTAAAAACGGGCACGGTCCATCCCCAGGATGTAAGAATAACTTCCCTTTAAAACTGGACGGGGGTGCCATTTCTGAAAATTGACGCCGACGAAAACGAAAAAAAAGCAAGAATAATCGACTATTTTCTAGAATTTTAGAGGCGTGCTTTGAAAAATTTAAAATTCGAACCCCACTTAGAATCTACATCCGTTTTCACGATGCGACCGGAATTTTTAAAATCTCACGAAAACACCTCCCCTTTTCGAGGCTCCGCGCAAAAAACGTCAGATTTCGTGGTAAAAATAAAAAAAGGTCATATCTCCGCCCCCTTAATAGATAGGTCCAGGCGGGTCAAAACCACCGTCTTCAGAATTCGGTCCTTCATAACATACTAAAATTTGATGCGATTCGAGGTCAATTTCGGACACTTTGGGCATGAATTCGATTTTCCAATCCCTCAACTCTCTACGAAAAAAAAAACACCTTCTCCGTTTCTTACGGTTTTAGTATTGTAGATAAATTGTAAAGGTTCCGCTTGATTCAACTTAATTATAAATTAATAAAACTAGAGTTTAGATTTAAAGAAAATTGTTTATTTTATTAATATTTTAATGTTATAAGATAAAATTTAATTGGAATTGGAGTTAGGTCCTCGCCGATGTCCAAACTGTGCTACAACATTAACGAATCGTCCGTTGTATAGCATACGTTTTTTAGCACGACCGGTCTTCTTCTTTTTCTTTTCTTGTTTGTCAACTTTTGGGGTTTGTCCTATTACTTTACCTTTAAACAGATTAAAAACATTTAATTACATAATTCGTTATGAAATTATAAATTTATGACAAGCACACAAACAAAGATTTTTACTTCTGGGTGATTTGGGGTATCCATCTTTGAAATGCTTAACATGTATAACATTTCTCAAAAATTTCAGTGTCCAGCAAATGGATACATCTTAGTGAATTACGAACAGACGCAAAATGTTTTACAAAGAATATTAAGTTGCCACTTTCCCTTAATTGATTTATGCTGTTGTTATTTTGTAAATATTTTTTTAATTCTCTAATAATTTGCAACAATCTTCCTAAAATAACTTAGCAATCTAAAATTACACCAGGATACCTCAAACAGTTCGTACAATATTTTAGCAAGTTCCTAGGAAAGCCAGGGCTATTAAAAAAGCTAAGATTCGCTGGAAAAATATTATTATATTAGTTTTTTAGCCAATTATTAAGAAGATAGTCGGCGAAATGTTTGAAAAGCGTACTTTTCGTAAGTAAAAATTGATTTTTGAGCATTTGTAATCAAAACTTTAACAAAAACGATGCGTAGTGCCATTCAAATTTAATTTAGTTTTCATAAAGAATTTTTGTTTTACATGTAGAGACTATAATAGTGGCGTACTTTTTGAACGAGGATAAAAAAATGGGTTTTTATTTTTATTCAAAAAGTACGCCCCTATCATAGACTCTACATTATGAACAAAAATTCTATATGAAAACTGAATTCAATTTGAACGGCACTAGGCATCGTTTTTGTTAAATTTTTGATTACAAATGCACAAAAATCAATTTTTACTAGCGAAAAGTACGCTTTTCAAACACTTCGCCGACTATCTTCTTAATTTCTTAAAAAAAACTCAATTGATTCTTTATACAATAATGAAGCCCAAAAAATGACATTAACTAATAACAGATCCATGCAGATTCTCTCTGGTATAAGGAAATGCTTTACTTTTGCATACAGAATGTTATAGAACTTAAAGTAACTTCAATCAATAAATACTCATAACATTCTTATAGAAAAATAATTACCAGCACGGGCCAAGGAACCATGGACTTTGCCTCCAAGTAATTCAACATTCAACTCAATGTCACTATTTTCAAAAGCAGAAACTACGGTCTCATCATTAACTGGAACTCCTGAAGCATATAAATTGATATCGCCTGCTTCTAATTCTTCCAAAGCTGCAATTCTGTCCTAAAAATAAGTGTAAATAATAGAAATTAGGGGTGTATTGCACAAACAACGTTACTTAAATATTTTAAAATCTACTGCTCCAAGCAACGTATAAGTTATAACAAAATATTTCATACAGTGAAGAACTGTTTAACTATTGCCAATAAAAATGGGTGACATGTAAGTTGGATCGATACGAAAATCAGTAAAACTGTGATTTTAATGAAGGTGCCTTATAAATTATAAATGATACAATAGAGAGCATACATTACGCTAAAAATCTCATACGAGTTATTAAAATGAATGAATCAAAATGTACTTAAGTAATTGAGGAACATAATAAATAGTTTGAATCATACCTTAAGAGAAACGATCGTTTCTGTGCCTTGGCACTCGATAACATGTGTTGACAAACCACGAATATGTAACTGCATGGTTATTCTTTATCTGGAAATAAAAATTTCATAACATTACATCATAATTCAATTGATTATTTAAAAATACTATAATAATACTTACAATAAAACAAAAACTACAGTAAACAATTTAATTAATTGCATTCAAAAATATGACCTCGGTAATCAGTTACATGACAAAAATTTTGCATGCTTACAAAATTCATGCAAACAAAGACAAATCTAAACTTCAGTGGATTAGATTAGCAAATAAAGTACTAAATACAGTAAATTTTTGTATGATATTTCCTAAAATACTTAATTAATTTGTATACATACACATTATAATACCCAGATTTTAGAAAAATAATTTAAATTAAATTGACTGTAGGGATAAGTGCGTGGGCCCAGTAAAATTTTTGAGATCGAGCATTTCCATGGTTAATAAGCGACGTAAGTTTTTAATAGTACACAAACAGTTGCTTTTTTAATATTTAGTCGATGTATTAAACTTAATTTATGATGAGTTAAATTAAGGTTGTTGTAAAAAGTAACAACATTTAGGGAAATTTCGATTTGTTTTCCTTTCGGGTCCTTCTTAAATATCTTTTGGTTTTGGAAGGTGGGGATTGGAGTATTTTTAGCAAATAAATGTATTCTTATTTCGTATTTTGAAATTGGTCAATTCATAAAGTTACCAACACATATGGTTTCAATTTTAAGCAAATCTGTAAGCGCTTACAGGAAATATCTGTAAGGTAACCAAGAAAACAGTCCATTACAACCCATATAATAAACCTTACAGATTTTTTCTGTAAGGACTTAGATTAACCCAGAAGTTAGTTAGTTAGAACCAAAATTTTTGATAATCAAAATTATTACCTTTGACAAAAGGTAAAATGAAAATGAACCATTAAATCAACATGCAATTGATTTTGTACTTTTAAAGAAATGAGTTTTAAGATATAAATATCAAAAACATCTAAGTGTTTTGAACCACCTTTTTATGGTTTTGTGAGTTGATGGTTGGTTAGTTTCTGCAGATAGTTCATTTGAAAAAAAATTAAAATAAATCTTACCTCTTTTATAAATATCAGCAACTAATTATAAAAAGTTCACTAAATAGTTTTACAGTCCACAAATGTTAACAATTTTAAACTTTAAATCGCCTAAAAATGAAGATTTCACTTCACAAATTTACGTTCCTACAATATCGACTGGTCTGGACCAATGTTAAACTGAAACTGTCCTGCTTTCCTTTCGGGTCCTTCCATAAATATCTTTTACTTTTGGAAGGTGGGGATTGGTAAGCCATTATTGGTTAATTAACATTTAAATACCTTGGACCACTTTTTATGACTAATCTATTTACAAATAATTCTTACAACTAATGACCTATCCTAAAGTAATAAATGAATATTCATACAATTAAGACAAAATTATAATTTAAGCAAATACCTATATCAAGAAATTTAATAAAATAAAAGTAACAATTTTTTTTTTATATATGTGCTGTCGATTCTGTGCAAATCTGTAAGCTCTTACCGGAAATATCTGTAAAGTAACCGTGAAAACCCACCATTACATTATTTAATTTTTGAAATAATATACAGGATTCAAAAAAGTTAATTTCTAAGTGCATTTAGCGTTAAAAAGTAACTAGGAGGGTCGCTTAGGAGAATTCTATTTTCCAATACAAAAGCAAAAAATAATCAATTTTGATTAGAATAATAGCAAGGACAAAAAATGGGTGGGTGAATGCTGCCCCTGAATAAACTTCATCTTAAAATTTGTTTTAAATATTCATAATTTTATTTATTAATTAAAAACTAGTGAAAGAGTAAGGTTTTATCAAAAGTTTATTATCAATAAAAGTTGGAAGGTGGGGATTGGTTAGCCATTATTGGTTAATTACCATTAAATTACCTGCATAATCTTGAAAAAACAAGACCGGTACCAAAAAAGGTTTTTGATATTATACTGGAATTGTTTTGGGTACAATGCAGTAAGACAAATGAATATTTTTTTTTTGCTAACGGATTGACCAAAAATGAAACAAACTTATTTTTTTTTTATTGCGGCCATATTGGATTTTTGATTTTTTTGCGTTTTTGTTTTCCTCAAACATTCCAGTTCAATCATCTTTGGAGAAAATTTTTAGAGATCCCCGCGTTCGCAATTATCAGGTTCAACTTTAATATTCATCTGTAAATCTCACGTCGACCCTCAGCTTATTAACCCCTGTTGGTCTATATTATTTTAGTGATGTTATTTAAAATAATATTTAAGACAAAAAAACAGAAAAACGTCCGATCGCACATTAATTAACTTAATAATTATTATTGGGTTCTTTAAATGGTTAAGCCGACGATTACATGAAACTTAATAGTGACCAACTTCATCTTAAATCAACACAAGCTGAGATATTATTTTCTTCTTTGTTGGTTTAAAATACTAAATTCAAAATTAACAAAATTTATTTACTTGTTCTTAAGAGTCATTTTATAGTAGGCAAAATAGCAGTTTACGGGCCGCACTAGATATGCTAGTGCAAACAATATTTTTGTATACTTTTTTTTATTTTAGATTCTAGAGTCATTCATCTAAATATGTACAGATGGAAAAAAAATTGGAGAATCTATAAAAAAATATACAATTACTCAAAAGTACCTTTGTTCGCTTATAATTATAATTAATTCTGCATAAAATTACAACAGAAAAGCAGCTGTCCAGTTTTAGTTTTATTAATCTAGTTTACAAATCAGAAAGAAATTTGAAAATCTGTCAAAAGAAACTAGAGATATGCGGCGGCCAGTAATGTTCGATTTCATGATTTTTCGCGATTTTTGTTCCCATCCTTATGCGCCTCTAGCGGTTCGAATAAAAATTACGTTTTGGGCTCCGCCTTCGCCAGACCAGGCCAGGCGGAGCTACAAATCGCTTGCCAGGTGTTCGATGAAATTTCAATTTCTCTGATGGGATTGCTTACGAGCATATTTAATCAGTTTTTCGTTAATTATTATTAATAAATAAATTATTTTTAAACGAAATAAAATCATTTCCACAAATATAAATATGATTAAAATAAAATCAAAAGGAAAAACAGATTTTTTAATTTTTTGATAGAGGAGAGCGGGGATACATTGGACATTTTTATTTTTAGCTTAGGAATTTATAACATCCTAGATAATAATTTAATTTCTATGAATTGCCTATCATTTTAAAGTTCATATTATAGGCTTTTAATTTTTACGTTTGAAAGCCTTATTGTATGGTTTTATCGACGCGGAGATATAGAAAAGGCCAATAGGAGCAATTGTCCAATGTATCCCCATCGGTGGGGCTATATTGGACATGAGAAAAATATCTTGGACATAAAAAAATAACAGTTAATTTATTCACTGAATCTAAAAAAATATCATAGTTTTTCTATTTTTTAATTTTGAAATCTCAGTCGATAGACGAATAATGTAGTTGAAAGTATTTGAAAAATCATTCTAATAGTTTATCAAATGACAGTAAAACGAATATAGTTGCCCAATTTAATATCGCTTATTAAAAAAAATTTAAATTATAAGAAGTTCAATCTAACAAGAAGAGGTGTATGGGGCCAAGTACCTACCATAATTAAAAAAAATAAAAAAACAACCGACAGACAACTTCTGTTTTTTTTGAAGAAAATTATAAAAATATTTCAAAATGGTTATAGAAAGAACCAAAAAATATTAAAAATACCAAAAAATTTAAATTTTTTTTACAAATTAAAGGCTCTTAATTAAAGATATATGCATGATTACAGTCTATGAAAGTAAAAACAAACGGAGAAAGCTATTGAAAAAAGTACAAAGAAAATTGAAATACCAACAAGAAATCATTTTGATTTTTTTGTTTTTTTGATTT